>JABXWE010104639.1:0-10268 GCA_014611495.1 Limonius californicus | reverse complement strand
ATGTAAAACACAACATGCGTTTTAAAATTCTCTGTGTGATAGACAAAGATAAAAACCGTACACGCATGTCCGAACTTGTGTTCGTTTTTCTACTACGTTACTCAAATCTCACAAACCGGTAACTGTCAAATGTTCTGAAATCGTTTACTCGCGCGTTCTTTTGGTTCTTTGCTTATTCTTAAAAAACTGTTCTTTTAAGAACAAATTTCCGGCAGTTTCGTTCTTTGATTGTAAGGAGATATTTTAAATTAATGCTGTTAATGTAATAATAATTATTGAACAACAAATTATAACCATAACCTATAATTTTTAGATAATGCCAGGTAAATGGTTAAATTCGCAAGCTCAAGAGCTTGTCCTAAAGCTAATTGACGTTATACACGTGTATATAAACGTTTAAAATATGTGAAACCTCCAAAGGAAGCTAAAATTAGGTACTACAATTATTGGACTAACACAGAAGCGTGGCCGACTTAAAAAATATTAAAAGCACTTATTTTCGATTATTATGGTTGTATTATGTTTCCGCTTAAAATAAATAGTCACTTTTTTATTTTATTATTTATTTATTTATTAATTTACAGTGTTTATTTATTAGTAACAATAGTAAAAAATAATATACTGTGCATATTTTACTGTGTATTTTTCCTTTTTAGCCTAGCATTTCGATATATTTTACTACCAGTTAAAATCCCACCCTTATAATAGTACCTACCTCTCGGCTGCCTACCTCACCAATAACAAATTTAAGTGTGGTAAATAATTAAAATATCACAGCTTTATAGTAATTTCATTGCAGAACGCAATTTAAATAGCCCGCTCTTTTATCCGTCAACGCCAATTTTTATTTTCATGGAACTAGAACCTCATTTGACTAGCTATTAGTATTTACATCTTAAACCAAACGCATTACTTGTCACGTGACATAAAAGATCGGTTGGACGAACTGTACTTTAATCCTTCTTCCTAGAATTTCTACAGCCGTTAAATTAATATTATTATCTTAAAATTTTTTAAATTAAAATACAAGTGAGTAACAAAGTAATAACACCGAGTCTCGCGCGCTAGTGTCCTGAGCCTTAATGGCTCGCACCTTAATGTCCTCGCGCCATAGTGTCTTTGCGCCCTAACGGCCCGTGCCCTAGTGTCTTCGCGCCCTTGTGTCTAGCGCCCTAACGGCCGCGCCCTAATGTCCTAGACCGGATGACAAACCGTTACAAACTCGTCTAAATGCTTATTTTATGCATGAAGGAACACCCGCACATTATTCTGCAGAAGTAAACAACTATTTATGCGAAACATTCGGCAATAACTGAATTGAGCGAGATGGTCCTGTGCCTTAGTCGCCTCGGTCACCAGATCTAAATCCGCTTGATTTTTGCATACCTATGGGGTTGTCTAAAACTGTTAGTTTACTCTAAACCTATTCAAAACCTAGATGATTTAAGAAATAAAATTAACAATTTTTTAATCAAGTCAAACAAGTTCCGGGGATTTAGGAACATGTATGAAGCCATATTAAACATCTTTTGTAACATTTTATTTTAGTTGATTATTTATTACTTATGAACTTTTCTGAAATCAGTGTTTACCTCCATAACTATGCATTTGCGAATAACGTTTATTAGGACTTTTTTGCTTGTGTTTGACCCAAAAATACGTTGGTGAAGTTTCTAAGTTTCTTAGTTCTGCGTGTCCATACACAAAAATATTTCTGAAAACTTTTCCCTACCCCGCATTAATGGAATATATCCAGTCTTCGTTTTTTACACGCTAACTATTGCTAAAATAAGCATTTAAAAGAAAAGATTCTTGTTTGTACGTGAACATTGCAAATATAAATAAATAACAATAATAGTGGCAGCTGTGATAATATTAAGTAGGGGTGCTGTTTACTACATAACCAGTTCATTATTAAACTTAGGAACTACTACAAGCGTACCTACGTAACCACTTTGGATGTGGCTAAGTGTAACTGCTTATCAAGCAATGTCAGTGTTGCCTTAATTTGTTGGCGACAAATATCGGCGGATCTAGCCGAAATCAACGGAATATGGCAACAGCTACACTGCCTTAGATCGGAATGCACTTGTTTCGTAATCTACGGAGTTTAATTGTTTAATCTATATTTTAAACCTATTATATTGTATTTATGTCATGCTTGTAAGTATTGTTATAACTTTTAAATTGAAGTTCTTCGTTTTTCTTCGATTTCTCGCTTAAGATTACGGATTTAATATCTTTTTTTTCAATTAACATGTTAATCAAGGTGGTGTTGTAGCCGATATTACATGCATTTTGTTTAATATTCCAAATCTTTTCGGTAAAATTATTAATAAAATTGTATTACCACACTCTGCAGCGCACGATTCCCTATTTTACAACGACTTGTAAAAATATAGAGACCAAGCACTAATATTTTTTTAACTAAAATATTTAATTTTCGGAGATAGTTAAGTCATTGTTACAGATCTTCCGTAAACAACAGATAAAGTACAAACTATTTTTAAAACTAACTGTTTCTACTTACTTGCAAAACGGGACTGGCTATCGACAAAATTACTTTGTGGGCACTGAGCTTCGATCCTTGGCAGCTTAACACAACGTCGCCCGGCGTTTCGGATGTTAGTAATCGTAATTCACATTCGCGAAGTGCGATTTCCATTCTCCTGCAACGAAAACGTTTCCAGTTCTGTTATTGGTGTCACACTGATCAAAGTAAAACAAGTTTCGTTAATTTTGTGATGTTAAACAGAGGCGTAGTAATTTTATCGTCCTTGGCGTGGGTGTAAGATTTACGAAAATTGTGGATGTCATTTTAGTTACTAACAGTTCTGTATATTATCTAGAACAGTGGTCCAAAAGTCTGGGGCGCGATCCCCTGAGGAGTAGTGATATAAAGCTTGGGGGGTCGCGTAACGATTTCCAAAATAAAACAAAAATTTTTTTCAAGGCATTCATTTCTGCCTTTCACAAAGTAAAGAAAAATAAATCAACCTTAATATATTCAATGAATGCAAGAACCTAATCATCAAAACAAGCTGCAAAATAAGAACATTAATGCAATGTATGTACCTGTTTTTGAGAAACTACGTTTTCAAATATGGGCTCTGTATTCGATACACGCACAATAATATTCCAAGTTCGATGCGATTTCTTCTATGAGTTCTTAAACGTACTGACATGAATTAAACTTCTCTTTTTCCAGTCGAAGTCGATCAGAATCAAGTTTCTCTATAAATCCGTTAATTTCGTCCGTGGCTGTTATTATGTTAATATCGCTGCATTACAGATTGCTATTCAGAGTGTTTAAGTGTTCGAAAATATCGGTAGAGAATCCAGCCTAAGAAGCGAAAGGAATTGCGAAATACATGGCTTGCTCCTTGTGGAGCCAGTTTAGCTTGCTTTCAAAGAATTCCACAGGCTTTTCCTTTTTGTCTGGATGCTTGGTATTTAAATGCCGAAATAGCTTTGATGGTATCATACTTTCTTTGTATTCTTGTCACTGCCAGACGTGGAAGGTACTAATGAACGTTTTAAAAATGTATCCATCTTTAACAAAACGAGTGTAGCTCGTACTTGACGTTAAATATTTGTTATCGATTTATTGCACTCAGCATAGAGTTAGCTGTACAACAAACCATTTTGAAATGATTCCTTATCTCATCGCGATAAGTTGTTTATATAAAGTAAAATGGATTTTCTAGATTATTCCAGTGCAATCTAGCACCCGAAAAATGCAGAGAGAAACTAAATAAATTGCGTTACTTGGTAATAGATGGCGTCAGTTGGCCGTTTAGCCGCTGATTCCGAATGAAGTTGAATACTACAAGAGGGGCCGGAAAAAATGTTGGCCAAAAAGGGGGGGTTCGCTTTAAAAAAGTTTAGGAACCACTGCTCTAGATAATACAGTCTATATAATTATATAAATAGGAAATGTTACTATATCTGTACCTAGATATTGTTTAATACTGTAACATAAGTTTATCTAAATGTAATATAAATATCATCGTAAATCTAATTTTTTATGAAAGATAAAAGGTTCATATGCCGACCAAACTATGGAAACATAAGTACATTTTTTATTATTATAGATGTGGACTAACGAACTTTCAATAAATATTCTTTATTTTTTTTTTATATATAATGTGTACTTAAGTGACATTATTAGAAATATATGTCCAAATATATAAGCATTCTCCCGTATACAAAAAAAAAACCCTTATTACCTCAGTCAAACCAAGCTTATCTTTATTTCATTTAAGTATGTACTACTAGTCTACTATATACAGGGTTGGACAAAAGTACGGAACAACGCAAATATCTGTACTACGGTAACAGCAACAAAATATTCTACATGAGGGTTCCGATATATGACGGATACAATGATAGTGTAGGTGGTTTAAAAGGACTTCCGGTTTAGCCGCATATGATATCAACTTTTTTATTTTAAATAGAATACGTTGTATAGTTTTTGATATGTTGATAGAATTCTTCTTGCAAGATCAAATACATAAGGTGTGATGCATTTATTTTTAATAATTTATTTATTTTATGTTGTTTTTCACTTGCTTAATTTTTATTACAGTACGGTTGCACCATTCGGTGATTTTCTTGTTAAATACTAACATAATGATTATTAGAAAAACTGTTAATTACTACCATAAGAGAATAACTTGACATTAACTAACTATGATCCATTTCTATGTTATAAGAAATTGATTAATCTCATGTGCTGCGACGTGGTGTGATGTGTGCTGGGTTGCGTCCACTATTTCTAAGAGATAATTTAGCTGGCCAGCCCTGTATACTTAACTTATTCTAAAATCTATAGTAAAGGCTATATGAAGTCTATCAGTCAACAAAGTGCAACTAACAATATTGAACCCCAATATGTCGTGTATTTTGTTTATTTTGATCAAATTTTCAGTATTTGGCTTTTTTAATTTACGAAAGCGTAATAATTTGTGTTATATAATTGTAAAGATTTAGTTTTACAATATCACCCTAAAATAGTGGTTTATGTTATCAATATAATGAAGGTATTTTGAGTTAATTATTTAAAGATAATTGCAAGTTATGTAAAAATTATGTTTAAAGATAATTAATGATTTAGCAGAGATTAATTAACTTTATCCTACTCCGGATTACTGAACCGTTGCATCTTACAGTCGGTTACTCAAACATATCTACTACTTAAAAAAAAATTTTTTTATTGTGTTAAACCAGTTCAGCATGAATATGCTATTCATAGTTGTGATCACATTCTGAATATAAAACATAACATTAATGCATAACTATGAAACTGACAATAGTACAGTGAAATAATATTATGAATAATTGTTATTTTGTTAATCACTACGTACAAATGCAATTAGATTTTTACTATACAGGGTGTAGGAAATCTCCGCAAAGCAGTCTTGGGGTAGTCGACGTTTAAGTCTTATATGTATATTTTTCTTGCCTAATTGATGCACTTTCGCACTTGGACACAACTTTAAGTTTTTATAATATGTCACACAGGTTTTTCTAATGAACTCGATCGTTTGCTGATTTAGTTCGTAATGCATTTGAGTGTTTCTGACAAACCACTCGGCATTTGCGATAATTCGCAGCACTTTGTTCTGGAACACTTGGAGTTTTCTTATGTGTACCTACTTGTGATGCGTTATTCCAAGTCGGGCACGCATAAGTAATTATTGGTCTCAAAATAGAATTGTATAATAGTAAACCACACTCAATTTTTAACAAACTTTTTCGATTTAAGATAGGGTATAGCATAGCCAGTCGCGAATAACTCTCGTTCAATTTACGGTTGATATTATAGCCCCAGGAAAGTCTTCGGAAGTCCAGATAAACGCCCAGATATTTAACCGCACTGTCCGCAGCATTCCACTCAATACTTTTTTCATTAATTTTTAGTCGATTTCGTGTTTCATATCGCCTTATCGTAAAAACTTTGGCTTCTGTTTTGTTTGCATTAATTGTTAAACACCATTTTTCGAACCACTTTAGTAACTGATTGGTGCCTTCTTGCAATTTGGTAACAGTGTACTCCAAATTATCATCTTGAGCTATTAATGCAGTATCATCCACAAACATAGTAAGTTAGATACCAGCAGGTTCTTTAATATCATGGGTGAAGATGTTGAATAGAATAGGCCCTAATACGGAGCCTTGAGGTACTCCAGCTCTAATAGATCGCCAAGATGATAGTGCTGAGCCAATTCTAATAGCAAATTGCCTGTCCGTAAGAAATGATATTATGGTTTTAAGCAGGTATATTGGTAGCTTAATTTGTTCAAGTTTTAGTATAAGACCATTCAACCACACCGTGTCGAAGGCCTGTGGGACATCCAAAAATAATATCACCGTAAACTTTTTCTTTTCAAAACCTTCTTCAATGATCTGCGACATTCGTAATAGTTGGTGAGTTGTTGAATGGCGGTTTCTAAAGCCATATTGAAACGGTGGCAGAATTGTATTTGCATTTAAGAACTCTTTTACGCGAGATTGTATCGTTTTTTCTAATAACTTGGATATAGTAGGTAGTAGACTAATTGGTCTATAACTGTCCGTTTGTTGATGGTTCTTTTTCGGTTTGTGAAACAGGAGTATATGAGCCTTTTTCCATTGTAGAGGGAAATATCCTGTACGCAAACACGCATTAAAGACTATCGTTAAGTACACAAGGCATTTCTTAGAAAAAATTTTTTAAGACCCTATTGGTTATTAAATCATGCCCAGGAGCTTTTTTCACGGATAGTTCTCTTACGTAATGTTCCAGTTCCAAAGGAGACACTGGGTTTTCACAAACAGCTTGTCGTTCTCCTTGGTTCATCTCATTGACGTATTCATTAGTTTTAGTTACAAATTCTTCGTTGGATTTATTAGTCTTTATGTTAAAAGTATCTTCTAGTTTTTTTGCAAATATTTCACATTTTTGTTCGTCTGTTTCGTACACCATTTTCCACTATCACTGGTATTATTTCGGGTTTCTTTAAAATCTTTCTAGTTGCCTGCCACATTGTACCATCTCTAGGTTGTAGTTCTTGAAGGTATGTTTGGTACCTATTTATTCTGAGTTGGTCCATTTCTCTTCGCAGTTTATGAGTTAGTCTGTTTAGGCGAGTTTTAACCTGTGTGTTACGCGTTCTTTGCCATTCTCTTCGTAATTTATTTTTCTCTTTGATCTTATTTAGCAAATAGGCTGGCGTGTGTTCAACTGGTACGTTCCGTTGTCTCGTAACGTAGGATGTTGATTTCTCTATCGAGTTTTCAACTGCTCTGGGGAATATATCAACAGACGTGTCTATACTGTTATTAGATAATAAATTAGTTGGACATTTTATTTGTTCATCTATCTTTATGCGAAAAAGTTCCCAATCAACTAGCCCCTTAATCAACTTGGGAAGACTATGTACCACTTGTACGTTTTGGTCAAAAGTAACTAGCACTGGTAGATGATCAGAATTAAGTTCAGTGACAACAACCTGATTTATTGGTTTTATAAAATTTTTACAAAGTACAATATCTAAAATATCTGGACGATGATCGGTTCTAAATGGCACGTAGGTTGGATCCATTGGTGCTAACACGAGAACTGCATTTTCAGCTACATAATTTAATAGAGTTGACCCACTGGGATTATTTGTGCGACAACCCCATGCTGTATTCTTACTATTGAGATCTCCGATTAGTAATACTGCATTTGTCGTAAACATTTTACTCAGATCTTTCTGCTCTAATTTTTTATTTGGTTGTTTATAAGCACACACGATGTTTAGATTACTTCCATCATCAAGTTTCACTTTGACACCGGTGACTTGCAAATTTGATAAGTTAGGTAGCCGTTGTTCTCCTACGTTTAAATACTTTTTATATATAATGGCAACACCGCCCGAAGCTTTACTGCTTTCTCTATCATTCCGAAAAATATTATATCCTGGCAAATTAAAAGGTGAATTTTTTAATAGATGCGTTTCACTTATGCAAGCGATATCGACTGTGTAACGCGTTAGAAAATCTATAAGCATAGATTTTTGCTGTTTTATACCATTTGCGTTGAAATTTGCTATTGTTATATTAGAAAAAATACGCTTATTATTTTGTGACATCACCCATAAGAGTAGGGAGCAATGACAGAAGAAATGATTTGATGTATGGAGTGATAAGGTTTATTAATTCAGAAATTATTTTACTTATAGGATTAATGCTGTCCTTACTGCGTGTTGAGTTGTCTTGTTCGGGTCTGTGATTATCCGTTATCGCGTTTTGAGCGATGTTTGTTGGCAGTTTTGGCCAAGCCTTTGCTAATTGAATATTTATAACATTCGTATTATCATGTCGCTGAGGCTTGTTCTTATTAGTAGGTGGTTTTATTTTATGATTTTCTACAATCTTTGCAAGATAAGGACAGCCTCTATAATTAGCTGAGTGATTGTTGCCACAGTTTACACATTGTGGATCATCTTTAACTGCCTTTGGACAATCACTAGTTAGATGATTGCCTATACATTTGACACATCTTGGATAAAGCTTACAATAATTCTTCGTGTGTCCGTATCGCTGGCAGCGATAACACTGTGGAATTGTTTTCGATTTATGTCTGGGTTCCACTTCCACTATGCAGTAACAGAGTTTTGAAATTTTAAAAATATTTAAGGAGTTATCTGCTTTAGGTAGTTGTACTATAACAAGAGGCATCGGTTTCTTTTTATTAAGCATGCGCGTAACTCTTAATACTTGAATTTGATTGCCGCGTAGCTTTTCTCAATATCTTCAGCGCTTATCATCGGTGGCAAATTACGAATTATTACTTCAAGAGTGGCATTTTCTGGATCCTTGTATGTGTGGTATTTAATTTGATTATCCCCATAAAATTTTGTTAATTGCCTATAGTCTTCAATACTGGTAACGTTAACATTCAAGAAAGTTCCTATATATGAGGTTAAAAAGTCTTGACTTTTGGTATTATCTTTTATTTCCTGTATTACTTTTTGAAAATTATTTGCATTATGCAGGAATATAGGTGGGATTTTTGTTTTAACTCGTGTAGTCTCGATTGCGGTGCTACTTTCTTCATTAGATTTGCTATTTTCTGGTATGAAATATCTGTGTTGTTTTATCAGATTATTATTGTCTAACACATATTTTTTATTATTATTACCGCCATCAGGTGAGCCTTACGGACGTTTGTTATTTGATGATTTTACTTGAGAATTTTGAGAAAGTTCTCCTTGGTGTAATACTGTTACAACTGGTTCAACGTGGACGCCTTTATCACTGGTATCCATATTTTCAATAGAATCATGTAACATTATTGTATCATAATTTGTTGATATTTTGATAGAAGGCTTTGTTTTCTTGCTATCCGTAGATACCTTGTTTTCGTATAAAGGCGGATTCAGGCTCGTACGCAGAACGTCGATGTCGCAGAAGTACGTGAAAAGCGGTTGTTGCATATTTACGTTCTTGTGCGCAGTAGTGACTGTATTTAAATATCGGTTTTTGCTCCTGCGTAGTTTAACGCCTATTTAACCCTTTGTTGCCTTACTGTTGAAATAGACGGAAAAAATTATTTCTTCTTGTGGTTTTAGCTTCATTTGGACTTAAATAAGTGTCACAATTTTTTTTTTTAATTTTTCAATATTTTATTTTCCAAAAGTGGTATTTTGAGGTACCGTCAGGTTCTGAAACCAATGCAACAGTTAGGAAGTACATTCATTTACATGCAAGAGTAAACAAACTTTATTTATAATTGTAGTACAAGAAACAAATATGAAGTATATGCTATACAGGGTGTCCTTTAAATACCTTAAAAGCTTCAGGTAGCACTCTTCTGTAAGAAATACAGTCCTCAAAAACACTAACACGAACTTCCTATAGTGCTTAGCTCCTCACACGAGACACTCAAAGAATATTATACTTGGCAACGTTGACGATGTCTTTGCATTTATGGAGAATTTAATTAGTAGGCCGACATTACATGAAGCAAATGTCGAAAAACAAATTTTCTACGTTTCATCACAATACCATGGCCTTGCACTGTTGTCAAATGTAGTATTTACGAAATTTATCATTTTTAACAGTACTTCCAGAAGAGCAACTAGAGCGTTAACTCAATATTAATCTTTACATAATCAAGTGGCAGTCAGTCACTTATCGGCAAATACGTGCAACATTAAAGTTCTCGTTATTGTTTCCATGAAATTCTGTTTTAAAGATATGAACTTTAACACTCTCGTACAAGAAAACTAAGCTCCAAA
>JABXWE010104638.1:0-12055 GCA_014611495.1 Limonius californicus | reverse complement strand
AGACACTTAAAAAATATTATACTTGGCAACGTTGACGATGTCTTTGCATTTATGGAGAATTTAATTAGTAGGCCGACATTACATGAAGCATTTTGACAAATGTCGAAAAACAAATTTTCTACTTTTCATCACAATACCATGGCCTTGCACTGTTTTCAAATGTAGTATTTACGAAATTTATCATTTTTAACAGTACTTCCAGAAGAGCAACTAGAGCGTCAACTCAATATTAATCTTTACATAATCAAGTGGCACTAGTGGCAGTCAGTCACTTATCGGCAGATACGTGCACATTAAACATTAAACATTAAAGTTCTCGTTATTGTTTCCATGAAATTCTGTTTTAAAGATATGAACTTTAACACTCTCGTACAAGAAAACTAAGCTCCAAATACCTACTTTTTTTTTGAAGATTTGTATTAAGCATTCATAAAGGAAAAATTCTACCTGAAGCTTTTAAGGCATTTAAAGGACACCCTGTATGTACAATGTATACTAAAAAGACAAATTCCCTGTATAGTCCTTGCCTAGATACATAATCTTCCAAAATTGTCCCTAGGAAGTTTTTATTATGAACCAACATTTTTAGGTATTTAATTCATTTATTAACAGGAAAATTTAATGTTACATTTCCACAAAAAGTTAAATTAATGAAATGTGGTAGAACATCTAAATTATAATTTCGATTTACATTTGAATTTAAATTTACGGTGTCCTTCAGAAAATGTTCAACACTGTTTGTACCCTGCAACACTTTGTCCGCAACCGTTGTCTTGTTCTCAATGGAATCTTATTATATTATAACCTTCTGCGACGGCTGTTGAACGCCATCCCCCGTGACGCTTTATGGTAGTTATAAAGTAGCCGATGATCTTCGCAGACAATGGCCAATATACAAGGCTGCATCTGGTAAATTTAGAAAAGTAGCAATCTTGGTGGTACCTTTGCAAGCTTATTTTTTCCAATTACCTGTAGTGTACATTTCTCTGATTTATAATACAAAACAAACCGTCGATGATTGGTGGGAGAAGGACGTAGTTTTTCCTATTTACGATATAAGCCAAGACAATTCACATTGTCTAGTTCTTCTGTAACCACAAACTTTCTTGGTACCTTGTTCTTTGTGTTAGGGGTACTGATTATCAAGGAAGAACCTACGTCTTGAATGTTATCTACGGATAAATTGGTTAATTCTTCAGCAATTCCGAAAACTATTGCTATCTAAAATTAAAAAAAAAATAAAATATTAATATTAGCTATTATTTTTCTATTTATGTAAATTTTTACCTTTATCATGAGATGCTCATTATCATCAGCTTCCGCTAAATAAGTCACCACATTCTCGTTTGTTTAGACTTTTAATTTTTCTTTGCAAATAGCCATCTGAATTTCTTTAAAAAAAAGCGATTCATTTTGGATATGTGCTTACACCCACCTTCTCGTAGATACCCATAAAGACGAAGCTTAAACGTTTTGGCCTTTTCACCAAAGAATACCAGCAAAACGTTCTCGGTAATGGTTTCTACATTCTTCTCTGTGCACCATATTTTGATATTCCTGTAGGCCATGTTGTACAATTTCTTTGATTTTGTAGGCTACAAATTTTCAAATACAGCAGCAGCGGCTTCGACAATTTCTTGCGGTTCTTCTAGTACTTCCATCTTGCCGGCCTCGGTGGTCTAGTGGTTAGCGCGTTTGCCTTTAGATCCGAGGGGCGCGGGATCGAACCTGGCTGAGGTCGGCGAGATTTTTCTAGCGGGGAAAAAATCTGAAAATGCGCCTTCTGTCGGATAAGAAGTAAAGCCGTAGGTCTCGTGCCACTGCGATGTGTGACACGTTAAAAATCACTACTGGTGTTGGAATTACCCCAGACAGGCAAAATTCTTAGTTAGGGTGTACAATGGGCCAAATGTGGCCTAAGTGCTTAGAGATGCTTGGAAAACCGCGTCCTAGATGTCGCTCTTTCAAAGCATCATCATCATCACTTCCATCTCAAAACGCAGAAACTTGCATGCACAGTCGAACGTAAACAAAAACTTGTTTACATAATTCTACACAGTTGACATGGCGTTGAGTATTTAAATGCAAATTTATCAAAGCTGCTAAGAGTTTTTAAATTAGGATATTTTAATTAAAATATCATTTTTTTTGTTTAAACTCATTTTATTTACACAACCTGTTCATTTTGCGGACTATAAGTACAAAGTGATTTTTTAAAAAGTCAATTGCAGCAAGCCTAGAAAATAAGTTATTCCGTCTGCAGTCAGCTGTAATGAGTTTTGAATGACATATACCTGTATGTCAAACTGTGTGACAGTTCAGGTAGTTAAAAATTTTGGCCCAACAAAATGTGAAAATGACCAAGTATTTAGTTGCAACTGATTTGTAATTTATTAAGGTAAGGAAATTACAGGTTTATTTAATTATTGGTAGCTATGCTGTTACAATTTTCATATTGTTAGATTCTAAAGCTTAATATAGACGGGACAATCTCTAGGCTACTGCAATTGACTTTTTAAAAAATCACTTTGTACATCTTATGTAAAACCTTACATCTAGAAAATACATGTCATGGAGAGTAATGTTCTAGTGAACATTCTCTAAGAATCTGTACGAAATATGACTAGGTTTTATTATATTTACGTAAAATGTCAATAAATTAGGTTTTAAAAAAGGTTTTTTGATTGTAATCTTACTTGGGCTGTGGAAAAAATAGTATAGACACCTCAGGAGAGAAATACTATTTTTCTTTCGGTGCTTTGTAGCCCTCGAGCTTCGCCCTCTGGCTACAAATTACACCGCAGCAAAAATCATTTGTTACTATTAAGTTTGCAGCTTCAAAATCACAATATTTAAATGTTGTGTTCTATTGGCGGTACTGCGTGTGATTTTATGTATGGTTTTACCATAACCTATAATTATTTCCTATCCTCAAAATATACATTTAAGATGCATATAGTAAATTATTTTTTCTGTATTTTAAATATATTTATATTAACATTTCATAATAAAGTTAAGAAGGCTACCATACAAATTGGGGTGCTAATAAGCTACAAGTTCAAGTGATGTATAATTAATAATGTATTCTGTTCAAATGCATCAGCGTTAAACATATTCAATTTATTAAAGTTTTATGCTGGTGATTCAGTATCAGCGGCAACAACTTTATTGATAAATTGTATTGACAGTAGAAGTGAAAACAGAGTGCGCCATCGTGTAGTCCTACAATAAGTAAATTGCAATTACAATTTTATGTGTATCTTAGGTTATCAAAGGTTAGTCGAAACCACATTCACAATATAGTATAATAGTAGTGGTAAGTAAATACGTAAATATGCAAGAAACTAAGTTAAGGTTTTTTGTAGGCGACCTTTGAGTGGCTAAAGAGTTCTTTATGTTAGTAGGTGGATAGTAATTGCAGTAATTGAAACAGTACTATCTACAATTTATTTTTTCCTCTACGAAACGGGTCGTATTACAATTCTGCCATGATATGATTTGTAAAATGAATTTTTACATGGTAAGGATCAACTTATTACAGAGCTAAAATTGCAGTTCATTATACAAAGACCGAACGCTCCAAGTAGATATGCGGATTCAAATACATTAAATGGATAGTTACGATGTAACTACGACGTGTCATGAGGTGTAATACTCTCTCTGATTAATCTAATTTTTTTCCCTCCTTATTACTCTCTCTATTAAACCCAACTTCTCTGTCTAAGCCCCTGATTTGGTTAATCTTCAACTCGTGTGTAACTAGAGCGTTCTAGCACTCCCAAGCAATAAATTCCACGAGAAATGACATATAAAATGTTTAAGGGTGACAACTTGTGTGTTTTACTGTGGTGCTTCTACCAATTAGTATTTATCAGCGCTTATCATTACGATGAAGAACGACTACCAACTTTTTTAAGTGCTTCCGTAGGAGAACATGTTATATTTAATTGTGAAGTTGAATTTCCGCAAGATATTACTATTCCTTATGTTTTGAATTGGAACAGGGAGGTAAGTAATCTAAGATTTAATAAATAAGATGTTGCCTGAAGCTGTCCATTTATAATAGGACAAAACCATTTATTCCTGGAATAACGGAATCACGACCTCGTCAGTTCCGTATATTGGACGAATACAGCTTTTAAGTGATTACATGCCTGGATTTGGAAAAGGAGCCATAAATTTAACTTCAATTAGGGAATCTGATGCTGGATGGTACGAATGTAAAATAATTTTTCCTTACCGAACGCCAACTACTTCAAAAAATGGAACTTGGTTTTATTTAGCTGTGAATGGTACAAATAAAATAACGCAAATTGGCATTCTCTAAAAAAAAGATATTTTTTAGGCGGAAATCTGCTTGACATTCCACCCATTAACCAAACAGTATTGGAAGGAGATGACGTGCATTTTACTTGTATTACAAAAGATAAGAGTATAGAAGTACGTTGGTTTAAAGATGGCCTGCCGCTTACAGAGCTCGAAAACCTTTTTCACAGATCTAGGATAGACACAGAAGGCTCCTTGACAATACACTCCTCAGAAATGGGAGATTTGGGAGAATATTTATGTGAAGCTGTCAACTACTTGAAGGAATCTCAAACCGCAAGAGCTTATCTAAATGTTCAATGTATGTTTTATATTTTTAAGAAACTGCGTTTTTTTTTGCTTTACAACTTATTTAATAATTGTAGATAAAGCAAAAGTTATATACGCCCCAAAAGAGATATTTTTGCCATATGGTCAACCAGCAGTTTTGGATTGTCATTTTCGTGCTAACCCATCACTGAAAAGTCTTCGTTGGGAAAAGGATGGGTTCCTATTCGATCCCTATAACGTACCTGGAGTATTTTATAGGCAAAACGGTAGTTTGTATTTTAACAAAGTAGACGACTCACACAACGGCCATTATTCCTGCACACCTTATAACGAGCTCGGAACAGAAGGGGCATCACCCAGTATACATGTAATCGTTTTGAGACCGCCCATATTTGTTACAACACCTCATCACCTTTATTTAAGACGACTTGGAGAAAGTTTGGAATTAATATGTGATGCTAGAGATGGTGAAAATGGCCATAAACCGATCATTGTTTGGTATAAGGTAAATATGCTAGTCATTGCTTAAATTAGTAGAATTACCTTAATTAAGAAACGAGCATTAAACTGACTTAACAAGGTCAAAATTGTTGACTTTGTACCTGCTTGGTCGTTGTTCTTACCTAAACTACATATAACAGAACAAAGATTTACGTCGTGGTAGAACATTTTTGCTTTAATTTGGTTATGTTTTTTATAAAAAAAGTTTTAATATCCTTGAAATAGACATGATTATGTTTCAATTATTTTCATTATTTATTATTTAAAATTAAATTGAAACAAAAACATCATAAAGTTTACAATAGCCCCTATTTTTAATAAATATTTTATTAAAAAAGAGGAGAATGCATAGTCAACGACAAAAATAATGATGCCATTAGCAGTCATGTATAGGCAACACTTTTTTCATGCAACTGTTAGCAATAATTATTAATTGACGCTATCTTAGGTAGAGTTTCGCGTGCAGTAATTTCCGTACCCGAATCTCAATACACATTAACAATTACTAATTTCCTAACTAATTATATAAGTTAATTATTTGTACTGTTTTTAGTGGTACTCCTAGTTACTGCATCAATTCCTATGTCGTGTTTGATAAAATTTTTAATATTTGACAGAATGAATTTGAAATATTATTTTGTTTTATACCTATTTACATAACTGTAAATAGATTCATTGTTCTAACAGATCAGATAAATCATTATTTTTCCTCGCTTATCATAAAACATATATCAATATAATCGATATTCTAAAATTTCAAAGTTGCAACATATTTTTGTTTATAATAGAGGCGAAAGTGCTTCTGTATTCTACACCAATATTATCATATTATCTATGCCTTTCTGAGATAGAGTAGAGCCTGTTCCAATTGATAAGGCAAGCATTTTGCAGACAACACAGTCTCTTGCATCATAGTCCAACCTATCTGCTTAAGCTGACATTGTTATCACTGGCCATTTACATGGCAAGTAAACTTTGGTTAAAATACAGATTGCAACGCCCACCTTCTGTTTTTGCCTTATCAATTGGAACGAACTCTAACAGCCTAACAAGCGATTTAATATAACTCAATTATCCGGCTTAGAGCAAAATTCGACTGAAAGCTTTAATTTTCTTTTATACGAAAACAATGTCGTACGTGATATATTATAACTATTATTGATTTTAAAACAAACTAAATCGAAATGTATTTCTATCTAAAAGAATTTGTAAAACAGTGTAATAACTGCTTGGCAATAGTAGCTTCCAATTTTAATTTACTTTTATAAATGGTGCTAATTCTCATGTATTTACAGAACGGATGTAATAGTCAACGTAAGTTTAATATTATAAGAAAAATTATGAAATGAATCTTAGCCATAAGTAACCTAAATTGACACGAATTAAAGACATCTTTTAATTACGGTTATGTGGAGCATGTAGGTTTCGCCGCTACTTGTTTACGTCCATATAAACATGATATAAATTAGAGAATTCTGGCAATATCTACATTTTAAATTTGCTACTATATGGTTATTATCATTGTAAACGTATATTGCACCTATAAAACATTAAAAAAGGCAATATAGGATAATAATGTAGGTAATTTAAAACAATTCCATATTTTGTATTATTAATAAAGAATTAAGTATTCTCCGTCTCAGAGATTTACTTAAGTAGCGGAATAACGTAGGTAAATATCAACAAAACGTAAACTACGACGACTATTCATTTTTATAATCCGTCTCACAGGTTTATCTGGCTACCGGATTAATGCAAAACTGTACGAACTTAAACATCGCTGACAGATTTTATTTAAAATGCTGCCCAGTGCCATAGTTATTTTCATTCATTTTCAACATTTAGGAAATTTACTATTAAATTATTTCCACAATCATCTAAAGCAGGCGTCGGCAACCTTTTTTGGCTGCGGGTCAAAGTCAACCAAAATGTTACTATTAAGAAGACGTTTCGGGTCAGTGGTATTTCATTATAAAACAGTCTTTTAGTGAATAAGATAAATTTTATTGAGAAAATAATTTACAATATGCTTTTAAACTGTAAACATAAAAAACCAAACTCCCCTAAAGCTGAATTTGTGACGTCAAGTTAGTCAAGTCTGGTTTATACTTAGACGAATTCAAGCGTCTGAATTTTCGGCAGTTAAGCTACTCGTGTTCTTACTTAAAATAAATTTCACGTGTGAAAATATTTGCTCACATTTGTAAGTAGAACCGAACGCGGACAAAATGGCAAGATGAAAACTTTGCAGGTAGTCATGCCCAACACGTTGATATCATGAGAAAATGATTGTCTTCCGTTTTTTATAAATCTTTTCTCAATGCCTTGAATTTATCTGTCCACAACGTTGAACTTATCAATCATTTCTAAACTGAAATTATCAAGTTTAAGATATTCAAAATACTGTAAATGTAAAATATGTTCTACTACTTCGTCGGGCTTTACTATAAATGTAAACATTTCGCCGTGCTTCTTAAAACTTTGAAATCTACTTCAAATTCATTTTTAATTTTCAAAATTCATCTTTCGAACATATTTCAATTGCTTTCATCAATATTTTCTTTCTCATGTTGGCTTTTTAACAAGGGAAAGAAAAGAAATATTTTAGTTTTCATGTCAGTTTCAAATACTATTTATTTAGAAGGAAAACTCTTCCATTTCTTGTATATTTTCAAAATTGTCTGGTAGTTTCCTTGGAGTCGTACATTGAAATCATTATAATGGTTGATTATGTGTGTTAAGAACCTAGGTCTTAGAAACCATTGTCTATCATTGAATTCGAATCATTTTCATCGATTCCATAAAGAAATATTTGTATGTCATCATAGCAGCCGGCCTCGGTGGTCTAGTGGTTAGCGCGTTTGCCTTTAGATCCGAGGGACGCGGATTCAAACCTGGCTGAGGTCGGCGAGATTTTTCTAGCGGGGAAAAATCTGAAAATGCGCCTTCTGTCGGATAAGAAGTAAAGCCGTAGGTCCCGTGCCACTGCAATGTGTGACACGTTAAAAATCACTACTGGAGTGGCCTAAGTGCATAGAGATGCTTGGAAAACCGCGTCCTAGATCTCGCTCTTTCAAAGCAAGCAAGCAATGTCATCATAGCACTCTACAAATCTATTAAAAACTTTGATTCGGCTTAACCATTGCATTGCAGAATGTAACAGCCAATCTGCATATTTTGATTCAATTTCCTCCAAACAAGCTTTGAAGCGCTTGTGTGTTAATACTTATTATGCTACTATTATGTTTACGATCTTAACAACCTTTTTCATTACACCTTAAGTTGTTGCCTTTGCAAATAAATTTTCTTCATGTATGAATCTTTATGTTTTATAATTAATTTTGAAATTATACTTTATTTGTGGAACTCGAAAGCGTTACTTGAAATTATCAAATGGGTCGCTTCGTGACCCGTGGGTCAGAAGTTGCCAACGCCTGATCTAAATTATCAAATCTAACTCTAACTGGCAGTTATACTACCATGACAAATAAAATTATTTAAAAAACTTTATTATTATTATATTGTAATTCAACTTAAATGCTTTCTGCTTAAGCTTAAGAGATTTGGTTGCCCTACGTAACATATCATTGTTATTCCGAATTAGTTCTGCTGCCTCAAAACTGCGTCTCCTAAGATCTTCAACAGTCTCAGATGGTGCTGTTCTTCTCTACCAATTACACGTCCTTCAAACCGTTGATTCAAAAATTGTCTTACACGTAACGCAAAGTGCGTAGGGGCACCATCCTGCGGTACCACATACCATGACTAATCGCTAGAGGAATATCATCTAACAATCTGCCCAAATGATGTTCTAGAAACTTTAAATATCTGTCGGCGGTTAAATGGTTCTCAAAATAGGATGGAACAATGAGCATGTTATCAATAATTCCACATCAGATATTCACTGAAAACCTATGTTGAGAATTTGACACTGTGATTTAGCGTGGATGCTCCAAATCCCAAGAGTGGCTGTTCTTTTTCTTCATTAATCCGTTCCTTATAAACGTTGCCTCATCCGTGAACAAAATTCTATTGCATAGGTTCCGATTTCGAATAATCCTGCGGCAAAATTTCATACGACTAGCGAAATCTATAGGTAAGCGGGCTTGAACAGGCTGGATATGAAATGGATATAAACCATGACGTTTTAATGTTCTCCAAACTCGCATTCGTGGTACATTAACTTGTGCAGATATACGACGAACAGAGGTGCTGGGATTATTATCAATTTTTCGCAGTTGTCCTCATCCTCTAGTACTTGCTGTACTGCACGCTCAGTCGACGATTTCGAGCAAGTTACGTGTGCACGTACGTGGTTGTGCACTCGTTGGAAAACTCGTCGGTCTGGTAGTAGCCGATTTGGAAATCTCCACCCATATTCTCGAGCAGCTGCGACTGAGATTCCATCACAAAAACAGTACGTTAATGGATATTGGTATACTCCCGCGTTGTAAAAGTAAACATTATCAACACTTTTAATAAGCGCAAGCAGAGAAATCAATTTTAAGGTGCTTCATTGTTTGACATACAAGTAAATAATATAATTTCCATAGTAACGTAGACAGTTTGTATAAAATACCACTTAATATCATTTATTGTTTCAGCTGCTTCAATATTTAACTAAAACAGCCCTTAACTTCTTTAATAGTCGATAAAGAGAAAATGGCCACTCTTTAGTTTCGACATCTTTTCACCTCTCCTACACGTAGGTGATGTAGTGACCTCACGTCATTATATATATATATATATAGTTGGTCATTATCCCTGTGGGATTTGTCACCGCTCCTTTCTGGAGCTCTCACAATCCTATTTTCGGGGTGGATTAGTCCCCGTATCTTCTTCTACTGTATTTTACAACTGCCTACGTGCTGTTGCTGTTTCAACAATGCCTCGCCATTGTTTTCTATCTGTGGTCTTTTCTCTCCATCTCGTGATTTCCATTCTTTTTATATCCTCTTCAACTTCATCCATCCACCTCATCCTTGGTCTGCCTTTCCGTCTTGCTAGTATTGGTCGCCACATTGTTATTCTTTTTATCATTCTGTCATCATTTGATCTCCATATGTGTCCTATCCATCTTAACCTCTGTGCTTTAATTGCTCTCACAATGTCCTTTCCATTTATTTCTTCCAATATTTCGTGGTTCATCTTCGAGCGGTATTCGTTATTACTAATTTTCTTTGGTCCTAATATTATTCTGAGTATTCTTCTCTCCCATATTCTTAGCTGTTCTTACTCTCTTTTTGTTAGGCACAGTGTTTCGGCTGCGTACATCACAACTGGTCTTAATCCTTTATATATTCTTAATTTAGTTTTCTTACTGATGCTCTTATCCTTCAAAATATTTTTATTACTATAATAGGCTCTGTTTCCAGCTTGTATTCTGTCTTTTATCTCTTCTCCTCTATCATTCATGTCATTTATATTTTTCCCAAGGTATTTAAATGTTTGCACTTCTTCGAATACATATTTTCCTATTCTGAGATCTTGTTTCATGCTTTTGTTTTTCTGGTGTCGCATGTATTTTGTTTTGTTTTCATTTACTTTAAGTCCTCTCTCTTCTGCAGCTTGGTTCAGTTTTATAAATGTCTCACATAGTGCTTTTGCATTTCTTGCAATAATCACCACATCATCAGCATAAGCAATGATTTGTATCTGTTTGGTCATTATTGATCCTTGTCCACCTACTTTCCTTACGATGTTTTCTAGTACAATATTGAATAGTGTTGCCGACAGTGCGTCACCTTGGCGTACTCCAGTGTTAATTACAAAGCTGTCAGTTGTCCCATTTGGCGTTCTGACCATTGTCGTTGATCCCTCTAGTGTCATTTGGATTAGTTTTATCAGTTTGGATGGTATCTGTAAACTTTTCATGTCCTTAAATAAACTTTTTCTGTTAATTCTATCAAACGCCTGTCTAAAGTCAATGAATAGCATATGCGCATCTATATTATATTCATGGCACTTTTCTGTAATCTGTTGCAAAACATGTATAGCACCCGTTGTAGATCTTCCAGGGCGAAATCCGTATTGGTAGTCCCCCGTGTGTTCTTCGGTATATTCCACTAACCTTCTTTGAATAAGTGTCGTTAGTATTTTGTATGTTACGTTCAGTAATGTGATTCCCCTGTAGTTGCTACATTCCTCCGGGTCACCCTTTTTTAGTATCGGCACCATCACTCCATTTCTCCATTCCACGGGCATTTTCTCTCTTTTCCATATCTCCTTTATTAGTCTGTATAATCTTTCATGCAGTTTCTCTCCGCCCAATTTTATCATTTCGCCTTCAATCTTATCGCTACCTGGTGCTTTCCCGTTTCTTATTTTTTTAATAGCTTGATTAAACTCTTCCTCTGATGGTTCAAGCACTGCTTCTTCTTCTTCTATCTCTATTCCCTCTTCTAGTTGTGCCTCGTTATTTTCTTTATTCAATAATTTTGAGAAGTATTCCATCCATCGTTTCTTTATCTTCTCCTTGTCATATTCTGCATTCCCTGCTTCGTTTTTTATCCCTCTTGCCTTTATTTTACACCCCGTTTTTTGTTTCTTTATGTTTTTATACATATTTCTTAAGTTACTGTTTCTACTATTATCTTCAATTTCTTCCATTGCGTTATTTATCCATTCTCTCTTTCTTTCTCTACATATTCTTGTTACTTGTTTCTTCAACTCGTTATACTTTTCCATATCTTCTTTGTTTGTAGTTTGTAACCATTTTACTCTTGCTTCTCTCTTTTGTTTTACCGCTTCTTCACATTCCTCATTGAACCATTCCTTTCCTCTTACTATTCTCTTATGTCCGACTACATTTATCGCCACCGCCTCAATTTCATCTTTTAAATTTTTCCATTCATATTCTATGTCGTTACTTCTAGGTTTTTTCTCTATTTCTGTATTTATAGTATTTCTATATTTCTCTCTGATGTGTTCTGTTTTGAGTTTTTCGATGTCCCATTTT
>JABXWE010104637.1:0-25387 GCA_014611495.1 Limonius californicus | reverse complement strand
AATGTGATTCCCCTGTAGTTGCTACACTCCTCCGGGTCACCCTTTTTTAGTATCGGCACCATCACTCCATTTCTCCATTCCACAGGCATTTTCTCTCTTTTCCATATCTCCTTTATTAGTCTGTATAATCTTTCATGTAGTTTCTCTCCGCCCAATTTTATCATTTCGCCTTCAATCTTATCGCTACCTGGTGCTTTCCCGTTTCTCATTTTTTTAATAGCTTGATTAAACTCTTCCTCTGATGGTTCAAGCACTGCTTCTTCTTCTTCTATCTCTATTCCCTCTTCTAGTTGTGCCTCGTTATTTTCATCATTCAATAATTTTGAGAAGTATTCCATCCATCGTTTCTTTATCTTCTCCTTGTCATATTCTGCATTCCCTGCTTCGTTTTTTATCCCTCTTGCCTTTATTTTACACCCCGTTTTTTGTTTCTTTATGTTTTTATACATATTTCTTAAGTTACTGTTTCTACTATTATCTTCAATTTCTTCCATTGCGTTATTTATCCATTCTCTTTTTCTTTCTCTACATATTCTTGTTACTTGTTTCTTCAACTCGTTATACTTTTCCATATCTTCTTTGTTTGTAGTTTGTAACCATTTTACTCTTGCTTCTCTCTTTTGTTTTACCGCTTCTTCACATTCCTCATTGAACCATTCCTTTCCTCTTACTATTCTCTTATGTCCGACTACATTTATCGCCGCCGCCTCAATTTCATCTTTTAAATTTTTCCATTCATATTCTATGTCGTTACTTCTAGGTTTTTTCTCTATTTCTGTATTTATAGTATTTCTATATTTCTCTCTGATGTGTTCTGTTTTGAGTTTTTCGATGTCCCATTTTTTATCTTTTTTATTTATATTTTTCTGTGTTGAAATCTTTTGTTTGAGTTTCGCTATTACCAGATAGTGGTCGGAGTCTGCGCATGCTCCTCTGAATGTTCTCACGTCTCGTATCGATGATGCTCGTTTCTTCATTATCAGTACATGGTCAATCTGGTTACCCTTCCTTCCCCCAGGTGGTACCCATGTTTCTTTGTGTGCTGTCTTGTGCTTAAATTTGGTACTGCTTATTATTAGATTATTTCTGGCTGCGAAGTTACATAGTTTTGTCCCATTATCATTCGTTACATCATGCAATGTGTGCTTACCTGCTACCTCTCGGAAGCAGTTCTCTTTCCCAATCTGGGCATTAAAGTCGCCTACTACCATCAGTGTGTCGAGATTTATACTGGAAAAAACCAAGATGATGCTCCAACTGAAGACTTCGGCGTAGGTGGAAATATGGTTTTAAAACTAATAGATTTGGGCGAAATTCCTCCTCATCTAGGATACAAGGTGTTCTTCGATAATTACTTTACATCGATCCACCTCATGAACAAATTAGCTGAAATGGGATATTGTGCAACGGGCACAGTACGAGAAAACAGATTGGCAAATTATGATCTAAAGAGCGCAAAAAATTGGAAAACGGCAAAACGTGGTGACTTTGACTACAGGCATTGTGAAAAAGTAATTGTCTTTCAATGGAAGGATAATAAGATAGTCACTGCAGCGTCAAATTTTGAAAACACAGAGATAAAGTCTGTGACTCGATATTCACGAGAAGCTAAATCCAAAATTTCTGTTCCACAACCAAACATTTTTCACAATTATAATCAAGGAATGGGAGGAGTAGATAAACTTGACATGCTAATAGCCTGCTATCGTACTCGAATGCGCCAACGCAAATGGTGGTGGCCTATATTTTCTTATTTGTTTGACGCAACTGTAGTGAACTCTTGGTTACTTATGCGTAAAATATATCCAAGAGATCCTAATTGTAGTAACTTATTGTCATTTAGACGATATTTAGCACTGTCTTTTTTAAAAACTTACGGGCTAAAATCAAATAAGGGACAGGTCCATCCACCAGTTAACAATGAGGCAAGATACGACAAAATAAATCATTTGATCGACTACCACGGTACTGACAGACGGTGTGGACATTGTGGTAAAAAATCCCAATTTATTTGTTCCAAATGTGATATTGGATTACATCCAAAATATTGCTTTATTTTATATCACACTTCAAAATAATAGGTTACGAGATGTATGATGTCCGTTTAAAGGGACACCCTGTATTTTTTTCTTTAATAAATATCAAACTTTTTTTTTCATAAAATGGCTTTTTATTTAGTTAATAGATACTGTTTTTACCAAAAAAAGGGAAAAATTTTCTCTAGCAGACCTTGTACACTAATGGGTTAAATGGGCGCTACCATTTTCTTCAAACAATATTATTAAATCTTCAGAAAGCATCGCAATTCGTCTTTTAATTCAAATCGTCACGCTCATTCGGGGCTTCCACAACAAACTCCATTAACGTCTTTAACAGATTTATTTTAAGGATTTGTAACTCAATGTATCATTAAACTTATCTACTTAAACACAAATTTATTTTAGTCCGTATTTTCTCGCAACTCACTTCTCAGGAAGTACAATTTCAACAAGCAAAGTTACTTTTCGGAAATGTAACTTCGATCTGTGTAATTTGTACCTTAATGAAGTTACCAAGAGTTGGGGCATGAATCCTATTTTCCTAGGGCTAAATGTTCGTTATCGACATGGGATATCATTGTCATCTGCGTGACCCAATTTTCATCATAATAACGAGCAGGAGAAGAAGTAGCGCCGGTGAGGAGGTGAAACTAAGTAAAGAGAAGTAATGGTGGTAATAGTAATAATAACCCAGCGCTGAAGGGAGTCTCCCGGTCCAATACGTAACCCTAAAGTTAGCAGGTAACCCGATAGTCGGTAGTTGGAGGCAAACAGTCGCAAACGCGCTGGATTCTCCGGGTTTAGCGGGAATAAACGGTAACTGCCTTTTACCCAACGTGAGACTCATGTTATATTCATGGTACATTTTGTGCTATGAGGCGGCCCGAGGCTTCACCGCGATGTCATTGAACATGTAAAGTGTTTAACCGCTATATTCATGTTTCCAGCTTAGCTACACCACTTCTGAATATTAGCGCGACAAATGTCACCTTCATTACGATAAAGCGCTTTTAAGAAAGTGCAGCCCTCGCTTGGCGACGCCGTTTTTCGGGTTTCATTTTGTTCCGACAAATGTGCTCTTTAACTTTGCCCTTTTAAATTACCAACAACAGCATTCACGTTTGATTGACACCCCTGGGCCTTAGTCGTTTCGGATATTAATTTGAACTGGGAAGAATTCCAAATTCGGTTTGAGTTAATTTGTCGTTTCTGATTCTGACATCCAATTTATCAAGCGCTCAGTTGTGTGAAACTTCACAAACGATGTCGATTTTTCGCGATAACTAGAACGGACGTCCCAGGTTACTTATGGGATACATCCGAATAAATTATTTTAAAAGAAGCTTCCGCCTTCGGAACGCCTTTTTATTAAAAGCTCGCTCCAAAGCGAAATTATATAACTTCGTTTGCCTTTAAGAAGCGAATGTTTTTAATTTATCTTAGAATATCAGGCGGGCGCTACATATTTTATTGTGACGGTATCGATAAAAGGAAATTCTTAATTGATTGACTAACCAATTAGTTCTTATCAGTCACATATTTAGTCCATTGTTAAATACTAATATACACATTTTATTAAATTCCTGCCCTTCAATACAATAGCTTTATTAATGCAATGGATTTAAACTAAATTCAATGGATTACATTAATCAGCGTTTTGATGAAAGCAAAAATGATACATACTACATCATTTTAGATATAATTTAGTTAATCTACCGTAATTATATAAAATAAACACGTTGCTTTCAGAATTACATACAGGGTGGAAATCCGCATACGAGGATTGCCTTTTATATTTCGGGATTAGAAATAAAAAACTAATAATTATCATCGAAAATGGCTTTATTGTTTTTCAAAATATTCTCCATGAAGATCAATACACTCTTGCATGCGTGTGAACCACTTTTTCCACTCCGATTGAGGTATCTCCAAAACATGCATTTTGAACGCATCAACTGCTTCTTCAGGTGTAGAAAAACGTTGACCTCGCAATTGATTTTTGATGTTCGAGAATAAAAAGAAGTCGAATGACTCATTAAATCGACGTTTTGAGTGCTCAAAAAGTCACTTGTTCGAGCCGATGTGTGAGAGCTCGCATTGTCGTGGTGGAGAATGATCTGTCTTCGGCGGTTGGTTTTCCTTATTTTTCCGAAGACTTGTGGCAAACAAATGGTTGTGTACCATTCAGAATTAACCGTTCTACGTTGCACCAATGGTACGGTTGAGATATGTCCAGTTTTTCCGAAAAAACAGGGAACCATTTGCTTCGAAGTGCTTCGAGCACGAACCACTTTTGTAGGGTTTGGCTCGCCTTGAAAGACCCATACAGTCGACTGCTGTTTACTTTCGGGCTCATACGCGTAAATCCACGATTCATCACCTGTCACGACGTCATACCCATGTTTTGAAGCACCGCGATCGAATTTTTTGAGCATTGACCAATTGACACGAGCTTGTTTTTAAGCGATTGTCAAATTATGTGGGATCCAACGAGAACAAATTCCTTTTACGGCCAAATGTTCATGCAATATTGAATGTATGCTGGTCCAACTAATGTCCAAGGATTATCTCACGATAAGTCACATGACGATCTTGCAGTATCAGTTCACGATTTTGGACGACCTTTACGAAATTCGTCTTTGAGCGAACTACGACCATAATTGAATTCGGTAAACTATCGATAAACACTGGTCTTTGATGGTGCTTCATCGCCAAAAATCGAATTAAGTTCATCGATGCACTGTTGTTGAGTTAATCCACGTCGAAAGTTGTAAAAATAATCGCACGAAAATGTTCACGATTTAATTCCATTTTTTGGCCGATATGAATTTTTCAAGTTACTGTAAACAACACAAATAGCGCTCGTACGTCAAAACGTTCTGAGTACGTATACCGTCAAAAATGTCAAATTTTACGATAGAGACGTCAGTTGCCAGATGGCAGCACTAGGGTTGCCCAATCCCGAAATATAAAAGGCCACTCTCGTATCCATCTAAAAGTAAAATAAATACTGGACTTTTCTAGAAATAGTTTCTGCAACATAGAAGTAGCCTTTCCCATTCAACCAATGGGGCTCTAGATACCGCAAAATAATGTCAAATGGCATTGCGAAGCATTTAGAAAATGCTATTCAGTTGTAGGAACATGATTTCCTCCGACTCGTTACGGAAAAAAAAACAAAAGGTTCTGGTCCAATTATTGTAATTAAAATTCAACAATATCAAATTGAATTTTCAAAAAATGAGTTCAATTATTCTTTAGGCAATAGTAAAGTCGCCTCTATAAAGTCTCTCCGAACATTTTGGAAGGCTTGTCGCGGAATAACTCAGCACTCCTGAATTACTCGTTGTCGCAGTTGTGCTATGGATTGTAGACCTTAAGACAGGCAGAAGTGACGCCCATAAGAAGAAGTGTAATGGGGTAAAATCTGATTAACTTGGGGCCATTCTATTGGACCTCTCTCACTCATTTCCAACGAGATGGAGCACCTCCTCAGTATGCAGTCCCTGTAAGGAGTGACCGCCCACTTGCTCGCCTGCCGTTTGCTCGCAGGTCTTTTTGCTCGACAACTATTTGCTCGCTGGACAGAAGCTCGACAAGCAGTTTATTCTTAAAATATATTATTATTTATAGGCATTTAGTATATTATGCTGGTAGTAATTCTGAAAATCTTTCAGTTTCTCTAATCTCGCCCTTTAATGTTTTTAAACGATATTTTAATTAATACCATTTTAATAAACCTCTAATTTGAAAATGGTACGAGCCGTTTGCACAGTATCATGACCACACACGCGTAGATACACATTTTGTAAAAACAGCTCATTTGGAATCTTAGTGTATACGCAAATATTTCTTCAAAATTTCAAAATATATTTTTTAAAAGAATGAATACTCTCTCTATAGCTGTGGTATCTGAAATTAAAAGTAAATGTTTTACTTATGAAGCAAAATACGCGCCAAATTATTTTACAAACGAAAGTTCCTAAGAAAAAGGAAACGCTTATTCTGCGTCGGTGAAGTTATACTTAGTAATGCGAGAAAAGTTCGGTGTCGAGAAAGCGGGCGGCGAGCAAACGGAATGCGAGTAAATTTCCCGGCAAGTGTCTTATCTAGCGAGCAAATGGCAATCAAGCAATCGGCGGCGGGAAAACAGCTGTGAGCAAGTGGCGGCGAGCAAATGACCCAGAACCCGGTCTGGCTAGACCAACATTAACCTGGACAATGGATTGGTAGAACAGGACCAATAGAATGGTTACTCAGACCACCAGATTTGTCCCAATTACAGTTTACTATTACCTAAAGAATAATGGAACTTATTTAGAACAATTCAATTCAAATACGTTTATTCACAAAAACTTAAGATATTACATTTCATATATATTAATTATTAATTTTTTCTTGTGTGGGTGGGCCGTTGTAGGATTTGGTCTTCTTCAACCCTGGGCTTCCTTCCTTCCTTCTTGTTGGTTCAATGGGATGGGATGAGATGGTATCTGTAAATTAATAAGAGGTGCTGGAGTATTGACTGTGAGTTTTAACAATGCTCATCGCATTGTGAGGGGGGTGTTTTCGACAAGGTCGAGGAGGTCATCTGGGAGATCTGGACACAGACTAAATAAGAGGGCTGTGGGGGAGTGCTTCAGTTTCATGCGGGGTTTTCTGGAGATACGGATGTGGCGTCTGGGAGAAATTCGAAGGGTCGCTCCGGTTAAGGAGTTATTGCCGTTCAGGGTGCGGGTGATGTAGGATTTTTGAAGTTTTTGGAGGCATTTAGAACATTGAATCTAATATTTTTACATTTTAAATACAATAATTGGTTCAGTCTAATTTTTTATTTTTTCCGGGGGAAAACAAGGTTGCTACTACTGAATACCATTTTCTAAGAGTTTCTCAATGAGATATCACAAAGTGGGTGTTACCTCCTAAAATGTTTTTTGAGGTACCTAGTGCCTTAGGGGTTGCGTGGAGTTAACTGAACATTTCCCCTCTACGTTGTAGAAACGTTTCCTAAAAATGTTCGAAATCTCTATTATTTCCCGAGATATAACGCATACTACGTTTATAAATTAACACCATGTATATTTTTTTCTATCAGCGTCTATGATAATTACTGCTTGTGTATATTTTAAATTGGTTTCTTCAAAGGATAGTTGTAGTGGCTTCAAATTAAAAAAAACTTTAATATGATTATCGACATTTTCTTTGCGGTTTGATTTTTAGAAACAAAAAAGCAGATACCATAACTTAATTATATCATTTATAATTCTTTGCTAGCTGTTCAATTAAGCTATACTTTCACAAAATATATAAATCTTCATATAATAAATGTAGCTTATATTCCTCACTCACCTTTCTACCTGTCGTTTGTAGACAGTAATAGTTGATCTCTAGGTTTGTTGACGAATTTAAATGTATTTTTTTTTCTACTGAACGATGGTGTTAAAACATAAATGGTTTGAAGCCTGCCTGTACAATAACAGTTTATGCGAAGAGTGTTAAAATGTATATAGAAATAATTAAATTTAAACCCCATCTGAAGGCAATTCCAAAAATTAAATTAATTGAAGGTTAGCTGTAAATTTTGTTAACATATCTATGGCAACTGCTTCCTCATAATATTATTTTTACAGTAACAGTTACGATGTCGGAAATTTCTGCTCATTATAGCGTGGAAACATAATAATCAAATTTCTTATGAATGAAGGCGTGAACTCTACTGAAATTCTTACAAGACTGCAAGCACAATATGACGATGAATGTTTTCCTAAAAGTCGAGCCTAAGAGTGGTCAAAATATTTCATAGACGGAAGAACTCGCATAGAAAATGAGCTTCACATACGACATAGTGCGACACTGCTTAATCGTGAAAATGAAGAGAAAGTTAGTGCTCTCTTTGACTACGACAACCGAGTAACAGTTTGTCAAATGTCTCGCAACTTACAAATTAGTCTTAAAAGTATTAAAAACATTAGAAAAAAGAAACTAAAATATCGTAAGATAAGTGCCAGGTGGATTCGGAGTTTGTTGATCAAAGAACACAAATTGAATCGTTTGCAAATCGCTTTTTCTTTACTGCAGCGATGTAAGGGAGAGCGGGATAAATCGTTGAACTAATTTGCAAGCAGGCAGTGGTGTCACATCACATCCCCAGGAACAAAGCAAACAGAAACTGTATTGTCAAGTGGCAAAGTGATAGCAACATATTTATTCAATCGTCAAGAGATGGCCTTTGATAATTTCCTTACAGAACGTCGTACAGTTAATGTATTCTGTTCGACACTTCTGGGCGATAAAGTTGAGCGGAGAATCAGGAATAAACGGAAGAGAAGACAGAGTTCTATTTACGTTTTCCAAGTCAATTCTCGTTCTCCTAACGCTACAAGAATAATTGAATGCATAAACAAACTGCAGTGGGATCTTTTCCCCGTTCAACATTCAATCCTGACCTTGTTCCATTCCATTTTTTTTTGAAAAAAGAATTTTTAGCTCAGGAAGCATTTCAGTCAAACAACGGCGTTATTCAAATTGTTCAAAAGTAGATACTCCTGCAACCCAAAGACTTCTTCCAGATGGGTATTTTAGAAAGTTTCCAGATCAATGGTGCAAGTACGTTGCTAGACAGGCGGGCTATATCGAAACGCGATATAGTATACTGTAATACGTTTTTCTTTATCGCTGCTTGTATTATAGCTTAATACATTCTTAAAGGTAGAAAATCATTATAGCTCTCTGAAACCGAAAATAAATTAACTGAGGAAAAATTAAAATAAGAACTGTATTTTTTCTTTAATTTAAACGAACGTTAGCAACCCGTTCCCTTCAGACTTACAAACTCAACTTACACAATGCATGCGCTAGAACCATTTTGAACTTTGTGTATTTTATCAACGAAAATATTCCAAGTATCACCGAAGAACATAAAAACGTATAACTAATTCAACTACATTCCTAATGTATTAATTAAGCCACTCATGAGTAATAATATGGAAATTTTGCTTAAATGCTGCTGTTTACACAGATTTAAACAAAATTTAATGCCGTCTGTATTTGAATTACATTAGTAACCATTATTTATGCAAGTGAAAATAATTTCTAACCCTTAGCTATATGATTTGTTAATCAACCATATTGTTTTAGAATAACTACATTGTTACAATTATACAATTATTTATTACTTGCTTAATTAAATTTAGTTTTATAAACTATTTATTTGGGAATACAAATACATATTCATAAATAATGAAATGGCACGCAATAATAGTGTAATATGTTCGAAAGTAATGTACACCCAAACATAAACCACAAACAACGTAAAACAGGTATACAGTCGAACATCGATTAACGGAAAATGAAGGGAAATCAAAAATAACGTGCGTCATCGAAAATTTGCGTTATCATAAATAGCTCAAAAGTTATGTACATAATTTATGGTTATTATATTACAAGTACGGAAAATACGTGCTGTTAAATATCGACAATGAACGCTATACTATACTATTTAAATTCAATTGATATGCCGCTGCCGAAAGTGTAAATGGTCATTGACCGGAAGACTACCATAGATTACCAGACCGTTGGGGTAAAACCGGCAATTATTTCTGAAAAATTAAGTTCCAGTTACAGCAATGTTTATTAATAACAATATATAGAGAATTATAAACAGTTCAGTCATATCAAAAAATTCGACTTATTGAAATTCGAGTTATCGATATAAAAATATGAACATTGGTATAGAAATTTTGTCCAAAAACAACTTCCAGCCCGAGTAATATAAAAATTTGAATTATAGAGGTGCGAGTTAGCAAGGTTGGACTATATTAAGTATACAGAGTATGTCAAAATTGACCCCGTGCTTTAGGGATTTGATTCAGGGGGTTAAAACAAACCGAAAATAAATGGTGAACATTTTTTTTATTGCTCTTCGTTATCTAGTTATTGATAAAAATACAAAATGTAATATGTAAATTAAACCTATTCAAAAGTTAATAATATTAGCAAAATAGATATTGTCCACATCTATTACTAGAAAATATGTTCAAATATGTTGACTCTTACTTCAAGGCAAACATTCGCACGATTTATAATTGAAGCACGAATCCTCTGTAGCATATGTTCGATTATTGATGCTACAGCAATGTTAATACGAGCTACGACATCTTCAGGATGCACAAGGGTTCACGGTAAACGTTTTCTTTCACATAACCAAGAAAAAAAATTCTACGGATTCGGATGATGATGATCTAGGAGGATGGTATGGATCCACCTCTCGGGAGGAAATTTTCATTCTGGAAATTTCTCAACTTCATCGAGCATGACTGTGGTAAACGTTCATTTAAAAATTCAAAACGCAGGCTGATTTACGCTAGTTAGGAAGAATGTGTTGATCAATTAGATGAGTACTTACTACGGCAGCCAAATGTTTATTGGCCATTACCTTTGATAAGAAGTTTTGCAAACTACATGATGGTTTTCATCCTTCTATTCATGCAGGTTATGAGAATTTAAGATAACCATGTGGATTCATCACGCCACAGAATTTTGCGAATGAAATGTGGATCATTGTTTACGCTATGCAATAAGCATCCACAAATATTTAATTAAAGCTCCCTATCTCGTCATGGAAAATCGAGCTTTGCTTTTCTTGATCGATGCTTAGTGTAGGTTGACGTTCTGTTGGATTTTTTCGATAATTTAATTTTCCAGTTTCCAGTAATTTCTATTTTACACGTCTTATACTTTTCGCATTAGGTTCCTGACGATTTGGAAACATTTCTGCATATGTCCTAGCCACATCTGCGTCATTGTCATTATACGTACCCAATACTTTCAACATGTCGACGTAATCTCTATAGCAATTGTATCGCTCCATTTTAAACACAAGAACCAGAAGAAAATAAAAATAATGATACTTATCAATACGATGGAACGATTCATAAATTTATAATATCGCCATAGCCACCTAATTGAATTATGTTACTAATTGGAGCTACTGTACGATAAAACATATTATTTACTTTTGCATCAATAACGCGATAACGCAGGACAATCGGAAAAAATTCCATGCTTATTTTTCGACTTATTTTAGCCACCTAAATCAAATCTCACAAGCACGGGAGTCAATTTTGGGACACCGTAAGGCTATCTTAAACATAAAAGTTGGTTCTAGAAGCAATCTAGAATACTCCGTTTATAGAAACCCTATAAAAAGAGATATCACAGTACTATATAATCCTTGTTACCATAAATATTTATAGCCTATAGATCTTTCATACATAGAGCTCTAACAGTTGCCTTCTCTTTGTGATTGTCAATCCTGTGGATTGGTTATATTCAACACAACGGATTTCCATTTTCTTCTGTCTGTAGTGATTCTCTTCATCTGTACATAACGTTCGCATTGCACGTCCTCCAAGGTTGGTGCTACATATTGTTTTCTTAGACGGCCAGGTGGGTTACTACCCTGTATCATCCCTTCTATTATTATTTTTAGTAGCCCGTTGTATCTGAGGGTATATCCTATCAGTGTGTTTTCTTATTTCTATATTTATTATTAAATTTATTCCTTCTTGCACTAGCACCTCGTGGTCCGTATTTCTGTACGTCCAACTAATTCTCAACACTCCCCCGAAGCACCATAACTTGAAAACAAACCTTTTTCATTCTCTTTCGGCTATCGTCCAGGTTTCCCAACCATACAGGGCGCTGCTCCAGATGAACGTACTTCGACATTGTTTCCTTTTTGTTATCGAAATTCCCTATGACGTTAAAGGCTTCTGCTTTTTGTGAAATGAATCTTTGCTTGTTGAATTCCTCTAGATATACCCTGCTAATTCCTTCCATCCCTTATGATTGCATTTCCGAGGTATTGAGAGTCCCGAACTTCTTTTAAAATATGATTGTCTAGTATCTGTCGGCTGCGTTGGGGATTTTGGGCATGCTAATATTTTTGTTTTATTTATGTTTATTTTAATATAGTATTGTCTTAACTTGGTGTGGTGGTAGCTTAGTTGATAGAGCGCTCGCTTTCTGAGTAAAATGTAAATTCTGGCTTGGGTTCGAAGCCTAAGCAATACTTTGCAAATTTATAAAAATCGTGTCTGCAACCCACCACACACAATTACCCAATCCAGCTTGCAACCGTGGGATCTTAATGCTAAAATAGAAACCTTCTCTGGAATTTCTGTCGTTCGGATTCGAAGTTAAACTGCAGGTTGCCCGTATTTCTACCTCAGCGCTGAGTAGGAACACGTGGCAGAGAAGAGGCCGATGCCCAGGAGTGCGACGAAAAGGTTGCCAATGAATGAAATGAATGTATTGTCTTAACTTGCGGTTCATGATATTTAAATTGACTTCTAAGACCCTTCCTGTTTTAGCCAGTAGTGTTACAAACAGTTCCTGTATAACCTAGACAATTAGAAATGTTAATTCTATTATACTTTAACAAATACACCTTTAATGAATGATCAAATTGAGCTCACAAATTCCCCGCTATTGAAAATTTTAGAGTAGAAGACCAGAGCCAAGTTCGAAACCAACGTCTAATGGGCTGTCCTCTGCTAACGTTGATATTGCTTTTGAAAATGACACATCATGTGTCGAAATATATACAAACACAAAAGCCAAGTAGAACTCCTGCATACTGTTAATATTAATAAGAAACCTAATTCAGTTGAGTTTATATACAAAGTGTTTCGTAATTGCACGGCACTATTTTATGGATGTGTTCTCCAGCACGAAATGAACAAAAAAGTTCACACAAACATATGGCTCAAATTAATTTATAACCGAGATATTGAAACTTAAAGATGTTTTTTAAAATAAAACATTCAGAGTAACTATTCAAACTGGTCTCCATTTTGTTGAATGCAGCATTCAGCACGACGAATCCATGCTTTTCTGGCACGCCTTATAACATTAGAGTAACCCTTGTAGTTGCTGCTGCTTCCACGATGCGATTCCTTAGCTCTTTTTGTGTGCCAATAGACCTAGAATAAATCATAGACTATATCCAGCCCCACACAAAATAACCTAATGGCGCTAGATCAGGAGATCGATTACCATATGTTAAGTTTAAATAATCAGTGACAATATGAGAAAAGTGAGCAGGGGTGTTATGTTATTTTCAAATTTGCCGATACACTTGAATTAATTCCGTAATTTGTTTGCCGCTTCGTCAGAATTAATATCGTTATTTTAATTGCAGTCTTATTTTGGGTTACCGTTTCACTATTTTGTTGTGTCTTTCGAAGTTTGAGATATGTTAACAGTTTCTTTGTGTCAAAATTGCAGACGCTTGGTTTTCTTCCGCGCTCGACCTCGAACGCTTCCTGGAACTAGCGTTTTAAAAACAAAATCTTTCTAGAACATTCCATAATGTTTCGTAATGTGGCGCAATGTTTTTGGAGAATCGAGATACCCATTCCGTTTTTAAGTTAGTCGATCTTCCACCTGTCTCGGCTCCGGACCTTCCCAAAATTACATTTCTAGGGGAATGCCGTAATTACGTTAAGTGCTGCAGGGGCGGCTCTTGGGTTTTTTCGAGGGGGTATCCGTTATATGTGTTCCGTTTCGCTGTTGTACCAAGGGGTATTTAACAGACCGTCGGCTACTGCCGGATTAATAGGAAGCACTGGATTCATGCCCAGGAAAGGCAATTCCTTGTGAATTGAACGATCGCCGTTTCGGCGGATTCATGTTCGAGACCAGCTCACGTCCCTGTGCGGTTACCGTCGATGCGAAGAGCGCATCAAAGTTTCGGGCCCCGGGCTGTTGACTTCATTCAATCAAGTCTCCAGGGGTGTACCCGTAGATTTTCATCCTCATCATCCCGTTAACTCTTCGAGATTGTGCCTGTCTTCTCCGAAATTCAAGGTAAAAACTAAAGTTTTGTGTTTTTGTGAAGCGAAATCCTACGTGCCACTTGCAAAGTTCAATATTATTGAATCTTTTTTTGGTATCTGGAAACAGGAAGCGACCTTCAGTTGTGGACTGTATTTGTTTGAAGTATAAAGTATGAGAGAAATTTTGTTATATATGTTGCAATTTTCCTGTAAACTACGCCGTTGACCACACAGATTCATTCCAACATAAATATTGTGCGTCAACAGCGGCGAGTTTTTCTGAACGTTCAAGAATTAAAATTCTGTAATTCAAACTTTTTTGTTATAACTTGTCATTTCGTTGTATTGTCATATGTCAACCATTTCATTATATGTGTTTTAAAGTTTACTGTCTCTTATTGTGTATTTTGTACTTGCTGGTGTAAGAATTTTGCAATCTTTAAAGATATAGGAGGAGGCACGATCAAGGTAGGTAAGCTGTTGGCTTCTCGGCCTTCCACGGGGACCTACACAATCAGCTGGACTTGGAAGGTGGTGCCCACATATTTTGACTCGCCCTGTACACAACTAAAGATTTTCTCCCATAAGCGATTTTCACGAACTCCCACTACTCCTCTGAGCTAAGCTGTAGGCCCTTTTCCATCAAGTTAGTTACGAATCGTCGAAAAAGCTCGATTGGCCTGTAATAAATTGGCGCCGCAACGTGGGTCTTTTTTTGCGACTGTAACAGGGGCACCGTCTGCCTATTGGCAATCGGAAGGTCTTCTAGAAGGTCACACAGATCATTTTGCAAAACATGCAAGTAAGATATTCCTACCTTGTTGGTAAAAAGAAGGGGTCGATGAGATTGTCACCAAGAAGACCACACCAGACATTTAGTGAAAAGGTATGTTGGTAATGCATACTAGCAGTTGTATGAGAGTTTTCTTCGTTCCAAGTAAGGGTGTTTCGAAAATTAGTAATACCATTTCTTGTAAAACATGATTCATCGGTAACCAGCAGGCAGCTCAGGAAGTTAGGATCTTGTGTGCATTGTCGAATTCACCATTGGCAGAAATGTCTGTGCGTGTTATAATCTTCTGGTAACAGATTTTGCACAGGCGTAACGTGAAATAGATACAATTGTTGCTCACGCAATGTTCGCCATATGCTTGTACATGATACATTGAAACGAAGTGACAATCTTCTGGTGCTAGTACTAGGAGATAACTAAACAGCACTGAGTATGTTCTTCAACGTTTGCAGTTCGTCGAAATCTTTGCCGACCAGCGTGTATTCGTTCAGGCTTTAGCGTGCCAGTGTCCTTAATACGTCTTTCAATGGTTTCAAACGTTTACGATTTGGTATCCTTCGAGTGGGAAATGTTTCATGGTATCTTCGAACAGCAGCAGCGTCATTTTTACGTACACCACCATAAATTAAAAGCATGTCTGTTTGTTCTGCAAAAGTAAACAAATTTGTGGTGTCTTTCATGACAATAACAAATTGAAGAGTCTTCAGAATAGTATTAGCTCACAAAAACGAGCATGAACTAGTAAAACCGGTTACTTAATACTAGTCAATAGATTTAATAACAGATAACAAAATAAACGATATGGAATTGACGACTACTTGATTAACTTCGGACTTTTGGCTATATATTTTTAACTTTCAATATCTCGATAATAAATTCATTTCAGCCATATGTTTGTATGAACTTTTTGTTTATTTCGTGCTCGAGAACACATCCCTAAAATAGTGCCGTGCAATTCCGAAACATCCTCTATAATTATCTCCATATTTTTATTATCTGAGAAGATTGTCTTTTCCTCTGCAGTGAACTCTGCGTTAATGTAGAACGGATCCTGCATTATGAAAAAGTTTAACTAACAACAATATTCTCTTCGAAGAGGCCTGTAAAAACATTCTTGAAAGTCACCAAAAACACGTGAAAGCAAAAATATTGCTCTACAACGAACGTTTGCTCTTGCTCACTAAAAGCTATTATTTTCAAACTGACGGAATGAACACATTGACAAGGACTAAGCTGATATTTATGTAACAAGCAAAATATTTCACAAACGGCTACGATAAAAAGTTTGTAATTTCGGTAGACTTCATAATGGACCATATTCTAGAATAGATAAATAATAATGTATTGTGTTAACTTCGCATTTAAATAGAAGGTAAATAAGTAGCTCATCAAAGATAAGGTATCATTTGAGCATTTACCGGGCTAAACAAGAACTTTTGCAGTAAAAGAATAGGGAGTTGAGGAGATAAAACAAGTACCTAAGCAAGGTATAAAACGACTTGGGAAGATTGTCATCTGTGGGACAAAAGAAATAGTCGAAGAATCCAGGAGAATTTTAGAAATCCCTCTAATCTGAGACATATTCTTGGATGTGCGACAGAACAGCCACCTTAACTGCCCATTAATTTGATACGTCCAATCCCGCTAATACTGGGCCATAAAACCCGTGTAAAATTAATCCGATCACCTGATAAAAACGCGGTCCACTATCCTGGCTGTCGCCTCTCTTTCTAGGGGACGCTAACTGAATATTTTATCCTCTTCCCGGACAAACACCGATCTCTATTTGTAGCTTTTATGGTGAGATATACTTGTGCACTATAGTTTTCCCTTTTGGGCTATATTTAAAAACGTAATGGAAATTGCTACTAGCTTAATGGAGGATTATTAATCCGGGTGTCTGTTTTGTTGTCGGTTAATGGATGTTAAAATTTTACTAATGGTACTTTTATAACTTTAGGGGTAGTATACATATTTGAAAAATAAAACAGCAAATAGCCTATGAAGATTATGGGCTGTATTTAGCAAATGTGATTTGCTAAAATAATATTTTAAATACCTCTGCAGCTTCGATTCTGGTAACTTTATTAATTTATATGTTTTCCAGCCAGGAATATTTAATGGCATATATAAATTTGATACAGAAAAAATAATCGAAATATAAATCCATCCGCTTAAAGACAGGATTACCATAAAATGTGTCAATATTAGAAAAGCGAACAGAAGAATGCATTTCAAATACGAAAAAAACATGCAAATTTGTGTTTGAAAGTTAATGGAGGATATGTTCGACAACTGCTTTCGTCTGTACATAAACAACTCTCACGTTTGACAATTATAAATTACAAAGTAGAAGGTGACAATACAACACAATGTACCGCCCAAAAAGAAATTTAATGATTTCCCTTGCTTTAAATAAATAAATAATTTTCAGGAAAATCCACCCTAACCTAAAATTATTAAATCCAAAAGAAAGACACAAACACTATGAGGAATAAAACAGCCAGTTTTCACTTTATTTGATTAATTACAGGTTGTTAAATAGGAGGCCTCTGTATTCTGTATTTCTATTTCATAAACATGCCAACTTGACGAACATAACCTCAAATCACAGCATTTCATATTGTTGTTGGGATTCTTTTAAAATATAGCGAATATTTAGATGTACACACATAGTACTATCATAAACTCTGATAACATTAGTGTTAGTTTATATACACCTACCAACCAAATACTCGTCGGGGTGATCATGTACTACAGATGGATATTCCATTACTAGATGGTTTGGTGCTCTGACTCTCTATGCGTCTTATTTTCGAAGCAAAATAAGAACATATTACGTTTTTCTGTAGTTGTATCGTCCAATATCTTTTTATTATTATTTCTATGTGTGGTTCAAGTCCACCGTATTGAAGCTCATTTGCTTACGGTACCCCCCATCAATTTACTCCAGCAACTCTGCGTCCCTAATAAAGTTGAGTATAGCTTTGATGGGTACTTTTTAAAGTTTTTCAGGTTTCGAAAAATGCGTCCCGTATCGCTTGGTTTTCAGGGCTGGCCAGTCGTATAAGATGTGTACTGGTGTTTCATCTTTCTGCACAGTTTTCAGGAGCGGTTTCCTACAACCCATATAATATTTAGGTGCTTATTGAAGCCCATTACGGGTCCAATTACTCTTTCGATTTAGTTCTAGATGGGTTGTCGATAAAAAAAGCCAGACTGTCTCAGTTTCTATACATGGAAATATAAGAACTTTCAGTAGAATAATTTAAAGTAGATTGTAACACCTAATTATTTAACATTTAACAACAAATGGCTACTGTAAATAATGCATGTTTGTCAAGCAATGTAAACATCAACCTATGTAGACCCCAAAAGTTTCCTAAACACATTTGAGAATTGTAACCGCTCATTATTTGTAAGCTGACTTATCCAGAGGTAAATATTTTGTCTACTTGAGACTGGAAACCCTTGTAGCAACCAAACTTTACTTTAACTACTGTTATGTAATTGTAGTAAAAATTTTAAACTTAAGTCAACATACATGATTCGTTATCAATCAGCAACCTTTACTGGAAATTTTGTCGTTAATACCGTATTATGCAGTTTTATATCTCATTTTGTACTATTCACAATATCAGGTTTAGTTATATTCATAAAATTTTCGTGATAATAAGCTTCTGTCCATATTGGATTTTCTTCTTTTTAAAATCTTCTACTTGTGTTCTACGGGGACGGTAGTATGAATGAATGAAAAAAAAAGATGCAGAATGGACAATCCAACCTATTATTGTTTATAACTAACTAAACATTTTAATATAACATTACAAGACAAATTTTCAAGATCACATGAGTGGTTTGAAACTTCAAGCGCTTATTTTGTTCTAATACTAAATGGAAAAATAGAAATGTGACTTTAAGAAGAACTACGAGGGTAGGCTGAAAACTAATGCACACATACTTATAGAACGCGAACAAAAGCAATTAGCAAGATCGGGCAAAAAGTACATTAAAGTACAATTCTTAAGTTTCAAAATCATATATTTATTTTTCAAAATAGTCACCGTTAAGGCTAACACATTTCTGCCAAAGTGTAAGTTTTTTCATTCCGTCACTGAAAAATTCTTCCGACTTTTCTCGAATCCAGGACTTAACAGCTGCCTTCACATCATCGTCCGAGGTGTAATGATTACCCTTGAGGTCTCTCTTGAGTATAGGAAAAAAATAAAAATAGCAAGGCGCGAGAACGGCGGAATAAGGAGGGTGTGGAATCGGTTCAAATTTCACGTTTCGCAGAACCTCTCCAGTTGCCCGCGAGGTGTGTAGACGAGCGTTGTCATGTTGCAAGATTATTGGCCCCAGGCTGCTTCTATTACGACAAGCTCGACGTCGGAGGTGTTTTAGAGTCTGTATGTACTGAGAAAAATTTACCGTTGCCCCTCTTCCAGAAAATCGGTCACATAAACTCGGTGAGCATTCCAGAACACAGTCAAAAGAACTTTATTTTGCGGATGGTTGTCGGACGGATGTCGATATTCAGCGCTCTGTCTTTTCTCTTCCGGGTCCATAACTCGTCCTCCGTCACAATATTCAAAAGAAAGTCGTCTCCTTCATCACGGTAGCGCTGCAAAAGTAGCTCGCAGAATTCCAATCGATGCTGTTTGTTCTCGTCTGTGCGACGGCGTGGTACGCATCGTGCACAGATTTTACGGTATCCCAATTGTTCAATAATGAAGCCGACACGTTCTTTGGATATTCCAGTATGGTTTGCGATACGCTTTTAAGTGATTCGCCGGTCAGTTTGATTCAAATCTTCGACGAGTTTGCGATATTTATCGTCTGGTGCAGTGATCGGGCGTCCGCTGCGTGTTTCATCAACAATTATGGCTTTTCCAGGCTCGCAGCCACGAAATTTTATTACCCATCGATTTACAGTAGATCTATCAACAGCATCGTCACCATAAGCAGGCTTTAAACGACGATGAATCTCAGTAGGAGTCACTTTTTCAGCAGTTAAAAATTAAATAGCAGCACTGGATGAACGCAACGACCTCAAACCTGCGCATGCGTATTGAGGGGGAATGTTACTTCCACATGTCACCTGGCGTGCTTTTGAAGGTCATTTAGTTCGCGCTCTACAAGCATGGGTGCATTCGTTTTCAGCCTACCCTCGTAGTTAACAGACATATACAAAAATTCAAAGCATTTTTCTCTAGATATGATTCTTCTGGTGTGTATGAATATCAAAGTATATTGCAACATAATTATTGTAGATACCAGATAATTAATCAGGTGTTAATCAAATGTATCTGGAACATTAAAAGCTGTAAATCCAGCGAAAAAGCTTGCCCTGTTTATTAGAAACCGCGCTCCTAATTTTATGATTTAGTATTCCAGAAAAGGTGTAATAACCAATAATTGATATAGTATTACAAATCATTAATGTATAACAAACTGCTAAGCACGTATTGATTGAACACTGAATTCAATCATTTAATTACGCATATCTATTCTAATTTGATTAAGAACCACCACTTTTATTACATCAAGCTCTATAGGGTAACATTTTCAATGATTAATCCCTGTGTTAGATTTATATTATATATTCCGCGACGATCTCTCTTATTTTAGTAAATGAGAATGTAGTGAATCCTTTTCTGACACAAATATATACAATTGTATGTAATAGAGCAATTGTTGCTTCTACTGGTAGGTACTATCATAATTTCGAAACACCGGTCAGCAAATCCTTACTTTCAGAGCCGGTTTTCCTGGCGAGAACATTGTAACAGTTACCTGGACTCAGCAAACCTATGAAGATTAAAATTTCTATTCTTGTATGAGCTATATAAGTCCAGCATGTGAAAATGTTTATGGTTTTTGTTTTAAAAACCTTACACATGAAATATCTAATTTGGTTGAAAACCATTTTCTTATTTGTTTTTAGCTAAAATCGAATCTAAATAATTCCTTTGTCGTTTTTCTACTATACAATGTGTTATCTTTAATAGTAGATGAGACTCAATTTGAAAATCTTTCAATAATTACTAATCATATATAGATTTATAAGACCCTCAAAATGAGTCGTTGGTTCTTGATACTAGCTTGTAAAAGAAATTCTTGTAGTGTTTAAAAGAATTGAATATATTGTGCTACAATTGTTGGGAATTATCTTTAAATACAAATACCGTAAACTTACACAGGATATTAGTTAGATCTGCTGCACCAAGCTTTAGTATTGCATGTGCGCTATATGAATGGACACGTAATGGTTCTTGCTATTCGCTTAGCGTTATATGTCAATTCCTGTTACTGCTTAGCTGAATTCAATCAGCAGAATTGATCCTCTTCTTCCTGCAATATCTACTGTAACAACATAGGTATTAAGCGATTAAGTAATCTGATTCTTAGTTACAAAATATGCATTTAGATTTTTGGTATTTGCCTATACAGCACCTAGCGAGCTTGTATATTACAGATGTTTTCGCCTCTAGACTTACATACAGTGTCGAACAGCCAAATAGAATAAATTCAGTATCTCAATTATTGTGCATATTTTTAAAAAACCCCGAGACACGTCAGTTTTAGATTATGAAATGACATCGTGCAACGGTAAAAATGTCATCCCTAAATTCAACCCCCTCCGAGTGACAGTTGCAACCCCAAATTTTTACATTGAAAGTAGGGGCTTGTGATACCTCATTTGAAAGGTCTTTTCATTCTCTTTTCAAAAATGCTATGGTTATAAAATTTATTGCAAAAATTAACAGGAAAAATAATAAATTCATATGATTGACGAAATTCGCTACAACACATTAAAAACTTAATAACTAATAGCGTTTCGTTCTTGATAATAAGAAGGCAAGCAAATACAATTTCAGTGTTTTAATTCGACAGTATCAGCTAAAAAGAAGACGTAAAAACTTATCAACATTCTTCATAGTTGGCGGTGTTAGTTTTGTTGAAAACGCCGTAGTAACTGGCTATGTGATTGTAACCGCATCATAGTAGTTGTCTGTATTGTGCGTGTTGTTTGAGTTTTGTTAACTGCAATTCAGAAACATGGTTTATTTAACAGAAATGCATAAAGTAACAATTCCGCAGATGATTGGTTACGGAGATAGAACACGATCACAGATCGAAGTTGCTCGCCTATTTCATGATACATTTCCCGATTTGCCGCCTATATCCCAAGGGACAATTAGTAAAATTGAAAAGCAGTTTCGAGAACTTGGACATGTACGGCAGATAAATAAAGAACCGTCCAATCCACTGAGTAATGATACCAAATCAGATGTAATGTTTGAGTTTGAGGAAAACCCACATACTGCGAGTTGACAAGCAGTGCAGCATTGGATGTTAGCCATTCCTCGATTCTTCGCGTATTAAAACGCATAGGCTACCTATAAACTGACACCAACTCAGGAGCTCATGGAAGACTATGCTGATAGAGGAACGTATTTTTGTGAACAAATGATGGAAAGGTTAGATAACAATGCTATCCAACTAGAAAATGTTTAGTTTTCTGATGAGTGCACTTTTACACTTCCCGGCCATGTTAATCGGCAAAACTGTCGCTACTGGTCTAAAGAAAATCCTTACTGGATGAGAGAGTTACATACACAAAAACCGAGTTAATGTTTGGTTAATTTGAATGGCGGTAATTATTTAGCACTGCTTCAAAATAATATCGTGCGAACTTTGGCTAACTTATATCCTGCTCAAGCAAATCCACAAGTTCCAGCGAATGTGAAAAGGTTCCAGCAGGACGGAGCACCACCTCATTACGAACTCAATGTCCGGAAGTATCTTGACTTAATATTTCAAAATCGGTGGATAGGGAGGCGAGGATCGATAGAATGGCCAGCACGATCAGCTGATATTACACTATTAGACTTCCTCTTATGGATATATGTGAAAATTATGGTATACAAAACTAAACCACACGATCTAGCCGACTTAAGAAGATGAATAACGCATATCACATGAATTTATTGTTTTTTCTGTTAATTTTTGCAGTAAATGTTATAACATTAGCATTTTTGAATAGAGAATGAAAAGGCCTTTCAAATGAGGTATCACAAGCTCCTACTTCCAATTTAAAAATTTGGGGTTGCAACTGTCACTCGGAGATGGTTGAATTTAGGGATGCCATTGCAGGATGATATTTCATAATCTAAAACTGAGGTGTCTCGGGAATTTTTAAAAATATGCACATTAATTAAGATCCTGAATATATTCCATTTGCCTGTTCCACACTGTATATTAGATTAAGTTGGATATTTCCTTTACTCGTATGTATAGTTTACACTATGGACAGTTTTGCTAAAAATGAGTTGTGGGTTTCTGCCTTCGTTGCTGTGTATATAGTCGTCGGCTTTTCTCAGCCTGTCCTTGTAAGAATTTGGCGCAGACACGGTTTGACGCAAACACGTTTGGGCGCCGGGACGTTTGGGGAGAAAATCATTTGGGTAGACAGATGGTTTGGCGCAGACCCGGTTGGATATTTAATTTTCGTAATAAAAAATATGCACCCCGATATTAGTACTTTCATTGACATACGGTATGTTTTAAGATAAGCAAGTAGTAATTTTCAGATTTATTACAATAAATACAAGAATATTGTAGCATACAACATTTTTAAAAATACTTATTTCTGAGGGTTTGGTGAAGATTAATTTTAATAAACCTACTGTTCTATCAACTGCATTGATTAATAAAATTTGTTAATTTTCAATTTCATTAATATTAAACTGCTTCTAAAAGAAACCACTGCAATATGTTTGTGCTAAAATGACCCTGCGCCAAACCGTCCCTGTACCCAACCTACTTAAGTGTGTAAATAAATCCTTATTCTGTAGCAATTTACTAATGTCTTGAGAAATTAAAATTTCTTAAAATATGCCAATAGAATAATTATTAGCCGAACCTGTGACGCACGTCTTACTCTTTCTATGATAATTTAATGCATAAAATAGGAAAAATCTATGTCGAGATATAAAATATGTACTCAATACCAAGATATTCAAGGATATGAGAGATAAAAAGTTGTAGTAAGCAAATGAGCTATACAATATTTATATTTGTTGTAAATAGAGCTATAAATGTTATACATTGACGAAATAGTTATATTTCAATAGTCTAAATTTCTAGTTCAAAATCAAATTAAATTGTGTGTTTATAATATTTAAAAATGAAACAAGCAAATAAATGTTTTGTTTTTCCACATAAATTGGTATCTCTTTCTAACGGGTCATATATTTAAACAATTAATTTTAAAATATGTTTCTGCAGGAGTATATCGGCTGTATCACAATGGAAATTTTGCACTTTGTAAGTATACCCAACTGCTAATTAATGCGCAAATATTTATTCTTTTCAAATAGGTCCGTATGCCAATTATCTGTTTTCGACAAAACTTGTACCCCCATTCAATACTAAAAGGTGTACTGCAAGTTTTTGCAATAATATTCTCATTTATATAGCGTAGTTATTACATCATCGTTGTCAGAAACAATTATTTTAAAAATATGGTCCTGCAGAAGCATATCAGCGGAATCACAATGAAAATTATCTACTTTGTAAGTATACGGAATTGCTAATAAATGTGTAATAGTCACTAGACGCTTCGCTATAAGTTTTCCCAATTATTTTTTTTCTTACAACACAGTTCTTACATCATTGTTGTTGAAAAGAATAAATTTAAAAATATATTTGGTTAAAGAATATCGGCTGCATCACATTGAAAGTTATGCACTTTGTAAGTATACGGAACTGCTAATTAATGCGCAAATGTTTATTCCTTTTAAATAGGTTCGTATGCCAGTTATCTGTCTTCGACAAAGTTTGTTTTGTGAATGTTAGACCGAAGTAGATTACGTTTCAGAACACAACTGTACAGTATATAACCGACATCTATTACACCTTCAGAAAACTTTAGTTGTCCGACAGAGGTTGAGCGGACTTTAGTCTAAATCTGTGACAGGTGGAAACGGTACTGGTTTAACATACAAATTAGAAGTCAATCTCTGTTTGATTCGCCGTCTATATGCAACGTCTCTATAAACTCCTTTAGCCTATAATCATGTCGGCTACGTAAATTTCGTAGGAGTAGCAAAACTTTGAAGTGACACTTTGCATGTCTAGAGATTTTAACTTCCAAGAACCAAGTGTCTCAATTTTTGCACAAAGTGCATATATCTTGTCGCAGTACCAACTTTCAATGCTTATCTGACAACTCCCAACCTAATACTGGCTGCCTGGCTATACCAAACCAAAAACTTCATCTTATAATTTTAATTCGGTTACAGCTTGTATTAAAAGGGTGAAAAATTTAACCCTTACAAGATAGAATTTTGATGGTTCATGATGAGAATTTATTAGATTAATTTACTTGAGGGAAAATTAGGTGCGGGTTTAAATACACAGAGGACGGAAAAATTGGGAAAGGTTATACAATTACTGTCAGTTTCGAGATTGAGATATCATTAGGACCTGGAAGTGCACGCTAATTTTAATATCAGATAACCGTAGATTAAAAGCAAACATGTTAGGGTTCAGCCTGTGACGCTTGATATCGAACAAGGATCAGAGAGCTGCTTAATACGACGAGGATTACGTAACATAGGCAATAGAATATTGATGAGCTCATATGTCATTCACGTGGATCGCTTTTTGTACAGCACGAGCTTAAAGCTTTAAGCTCTACATACCGT
>JABXWE010104636.1:0-17157 GCA_014611495.1 Limonius californicus | reverse complement strand
GTCTTATTTCCAATACGATGAAGAAAAAACCATTGTCTATCCAGGTCTTAATAATTTACGGACGCTGTCCTTAACTCAATTGTTCTATAAAATCTCTTATTTCCAATACGATGAAGCAAAAACCATTGACTATCCAGGTCTTAATAATTTGAGGACGCTGTCCTTAGCTCAAATTTTCTACAAAATGTCTTATGTCCCATACGATGAAGCAAAAACCATTGGCGATCCAGGTCTTAATAATTTGAGGACGCTGTTCTTAGCTCAAATTTTCTACAAAATCTCTTATTTCCAATACGATGAAGCAAAAACCATTGACTATCGAGGTCCTAATAATTTACGGACGCTTTCCTAATCTCAATTGTTTTATAAAAACTCTTATTTCCAATACGATGAAGCAAAAACCATTGACTATCCAGGTCTTAATAATTTGAGGACGCTGTCCTTAGCTCAAATTTTCTACAAAATGTCTTATGTCCCATACGATGAAGCAAAAACCATTGGCGATCCAGGTCTTAATAATTTGAGGACGCTGTTCTTAGCTCAAATTTTCTACAAAATCTCTTATTTCCAATACGATGAAGCAAAAACCATTGACTATCGAGGTCCTAATAATTTACGGACGCTTTCCTAATCTCAATTGTTTTATAAAAACTCTTATTTCCAATACGATGAAGCAAAAACCATTGACTATCCAGGTCTTAATAATTTGAGGACGCTGTCCTTAGCTCAAATTTTCTACAAAATGTCTTATGTCCCATACGATGAAGCAAAAACCATTGGCGATCCAGGTCTTAATAATTTGAGGACGCTGTTCTTAGCTCAAATTTTCTACAAAATCTCTTATTTCCAATACGATGAAGCAAAAACCATTGACTATCGAGGTCCTAATAATTTACGGACGCTTTCCTAATCTCAATTGTTTTATAAAAACTCTTATTTCCAATACGATGAAGCAAAAACCATTGACTATCCAGGTCTTAATAATTTGAGGACGCTGTCCTTAGCTCAAATTTTCTACAAAATGTCTTATGTCCCATACGATGAAGCAAAAACCATTGGCGATCCAGGTCTTAATAATTTGAGGACGCTGTTCTTAGCTCAAATTTTCTACAAAATCTCTTATTTCCAATACGATGAAGCAAAAACCATTGACTATCGAGGTCCTAATAATTTACGGACGCTTTCCTAATCTCAATTGTTTTATAAAAACTCTTATTTCCAATACGATGAAGCAAAAACCATTGACTATCCAGGTCTTAATAATTTGAGGACGCTCTCCTTAACTCAATTTTTCTACAAAATGTCTTATTTCCAATATGATGAAGCAAAAACCATTGGCGATCCAGGTCTTAATAATTTGAGGACGCTGTCCTTATCTCAAATTTTCTACAAAATGTCTTATGTCCCATACGATGAAGCAAAAACCATTGGCGATCCAGGTTTTAATAATTTGAGGACGCTGTTCTTAGCTCAAATTTTCTACAAAATCTCTTATTTCCAATACGATGAAGCAAAAACCATTGACTATCGAGGTTCTAATAATTTGAGGACGCTGTCCTAATCTCAATTGTTCTATAAAAACTCTTATTTCCAATACGATGAAGCAAAACCCATTGACTATCCAGGTCTTAATAATTTGAGGACGCTCTCCTTAACTCAATTTTTCTACAAAATGTCTTATTTCCAATATGATGAAGCAAAAACCATCGACTACTCACGTTTTTATAATTTGAGAACGCTGTCTTTAACACAGGTTTTCTAGAAAGTATCTTATTTTCAATACTATGAGCAAAAAACCTTTGACTGTCCAGGTCTTAATAATTTGGGGGTGCTGTCATTAACTCAGTTTTTCTAGAAAATGTCTGCTTCTGCTGCTCCTCTATATAAACCGCAGAGTACTAAATTAACCTTAAATTGATGACAGATACCAGACTACATCACTATATTAGATGTCTTCCCAATTTTTTTTAGACTTTCGGATCTTTAATAATTACAGAAGCCCCCCAAAGCTTCAGTTTTTCTAGAAAATGATTTTTTTTTCAAGAGCATTGGTTTTTGAATTTTCTGTGGAATTATCTTACAAACGACTTCAATAATCTCCTTTTAGTAAAGGACGTATTCAATTAATTTTTAAAATACTGATATGAGTTAGGCAAAGAAAAAACGAGAAAGGTATTAAGGGAAAGAAGAGTAAACATTTAGTAGATAGATAAGCCTGGTTTTTAAAATTTTTACTGATATGTACGTATATGTTTAGTTATATCCTGATCTTTGGGTATGCCCAACAACTTCCTTGATAAGAAAAGTTTCAATAGCAAAGGTCAAGTCATAAAAGTTCTGGTAGAAAGACAACCAGCACTTGTGACAACCACAATAGGATAGAGTCATCATCAGGGACGGTGACGCAGCATAAATGTTCGGGAATGTAGTAGTCCTTATTTATTTTTTCTGTTTGCAATATCAAGGCAATGTCCTAGCATGTTGCATGCAAATATATTTAGTTTGCAATTACATGATTCAGTTATCCCTAGGGTCAGGTACGCCCAGTCAATATACATACTAAGGCTACGCTACAGATGGTAACAATTTCGCTGCCGCTTGAAAATTGGCTGTAAATAATGTGGATGGCAACACAACAGATGGTATTTATGTTGACGTCAACTGGGAAAATTACATTTAACGTTTTTAAATCTCAGAAAACTCAACAATTACAAGCTAAAAATACAAGTTTGTGAAGAAATTATTCCAGAACTGCATAGAGAATGTTTTTGAACCGTTCACGTGGGCACAAGGAGGAATTCGGATTAGTGGTACATGCATACGCGTGGGCAGATGGTATGTAAATGTAGATAATTATAGAAAACGAATCGAATTCCTAGTGGTTGTTATGATTGTTGTTTATACCTACCTGATTTAAAAGCTGGCTAAAAGTGAACTTGATTTACTCATTAATTCTTACAAGGATAAGCTGTTTGTTTTACGACATCTCTACCAAAGGATATGCAAGATGCTTTACATTAAAGCCGATTAGAACTGGAAAGGCTAACAAATTACCTTTTCAAATACAAATCCATTTGGTCGATTTTGCTTCATAAGCGGCTTTAAGGCAATAACCATCTTTCTATGCTTAAAGATACGTAAACTCCGTGTGACGAAAGAATTTTCAATCCTTTAATGAATAAAAATTTACGAAATTAATTTTCTGTACCGATTTCTTAGCTTGATTTATCTGAGAAAGTCTGTAAAGATTTTTATAATTAATACGAGGATCTGCTTTACTTCTTAAATAGTGTCTCATCATTTATGTGCACGTTAAATAGAAAACTGAAACTATTGAAATTAATGCATATGAATTAGTACGTCTGTGATTTAATGTGATGCATTTATAACTTCTATTCACAAAACGCAGTTTTATTAAATAGAAGCATCACATTACAACGTGAAATATGACGCGTCCATCGCTAATGCACCTAACGCATCCGTCTTTATTAATAATTTAATTAATAACCACGCATTATAATAATTCATTGCCTTCACAAATTGTGCGTATGTGTAAAGGTGTTTTATGAGGTGGCACTTAATTCCGGATTGAAATATGGGGATTTTAAAATTTAAATGAGGCTGTCACTGCGAGTAATAACGACAGTTGCGTTCTACACACCTTACTTTATAAATGCAAACAGCGGAATAATGGATACCATATAATGGACATGTCCAACCCTTAGTTGTTCTGCAAGGACGGCCGGTATTAGCTTTACTATTTCTTACCTTTGTAAAGAATGTTATTTTTAAAGCAACTAACACATGAGTTTCTTTGTTTAGGAACTTAGATCGAACAAAGATCGTTGCGTAGTAAAACTATAGAAATGTTTCAACGAAATTCAAAGACATTTCCAACGTACTATAAGTAAACATTTCACGAGAAGATCTAATCATTAGGGAAGAATTGTCAGAAGCCAATTAAGGACTAATATTCTAACAGTGATTTAAATACCAAGACTTCATATATTGTCTAAAACCCACTCGTATAAAAATGCATACCTTCCAGAAATGTGACAGAAAGGTACAAAAGTTGCAAAAATTTACTGTGACTATGAAATTCAACAGAATATTGTAATACTATGGTAAACAGCCAATAGTATGACAAACAGCCAATAGTATGGCAAACAGCCAATAGTATAAGAAGTGGTTGACAGTATGAGAGAGGCCTGGAAGGAATGAAGTCATTAGCATAAATGCTGGAAACAGTAAAACATTTCTTTTAGGATAAGTTATTATTATATAAAAACTGGTGTCGACTTGGTACGTGCAAAATGGTCATTAGGCACACTAGCTACGACATAAAATGGGCATAAATCATATTCACTTTATTCATTCGATACAAAATAAATCAAATAAAACCTAAATCAAATAAAACCAAAATTAAATAAAATGGTATGAATAAGTGGAAATAAATATAGTGTGCAGCATACACAAAAAACAACACTAAACGAAATCGGTTATCTTATATGTATAACTATAATTAAGATGAAGTCCTAGACAGTAACAGTTATAATTTATAGGTAACTCAATTAATATTCTGTTTCTTCCTTTTACAGTTCCGCCTCCTGCTAGTATTGTGGTAAAAATTTAGAGGTTATTGAAATTTTAAAAATTACGATACATACTGTAATGTATGATAAATAGCCAGTCGTATAGAAAATGGCCAACAGTATAAGAAATGCTTAAAAGATATAAATAAAGTACTAATATGTGAGCGTAAATATATGAAACAATTAAATTAACAATTAAAAATGATCTAAGATAAGTCAATTCAAAATTATATTTTTTGTCCAAATTAAGTGAGGTTAAGTTTAAGTTAGGTTAGATAAGGTTATGGTTATATCAAAATTACTTTCGGTTGTGTTAAAAAATTACCCTGTTAATTGAGAAATTAAAATCGTCTGTTCTGTGTCGTGAAGACCCCCGGCGAAACAGACGGTGATGGTTTTCAACAGTTTCAAATTCATTAAATTTAAGAGACTATATTAATTTTTTGGGGATATTTTTAATGTTGTAGATGTTAAAGCTAGGAGAAACATAAACTTTACAATGTTGATCTGACACAAGCATCAAGTACAATTGACTTACTGTTTTCTAACTTTTAAATTTTCTTTTAGCAGTCCCAGATTTTTAATGTTGATTGCTGAACACAAAGTCTGTTGACTTCACATTGACTGGTGAAGGGAAAAGTTTGCTTCAGTCTCTTCCAATGTAACATTTTCATTTATCTTAAAATGTCCTTAGAAATTTAGAAACTGTATGCAAAGAAGAAATAAAAAGATTTAAATGCATAAACTGTAGTAGAAAGGCAAAATAAATACAAAATGGCTAAAGAAAAGGCAAAAAAAACGGGTAGAAGCTTCACAAAATAAAAATTTCAATTCTTTTAATTTTAAATAGATTCTGCTTCTATTTTTTTTATAAAAAAGACAATTTGCCTAACTATACTGTTTTCAGGTCAATAGTAAATGGAACTTTATAGTTATAGTTTTATAGGTTATTTTATTGGAAACTGACATACGAATGTGACTGAGAATCCATCACATCACACAGTGTGAGGTTATGTCTTTGGTTTAACGAGAATTTCTTGATTGGTTGGTAGAAGTCACTTGTAACATTGCTTACCTAATTTCCGTGTCCTTTGAAAGGGAAGTGTTTAAATCAATTAAGTAAAAAAAACCAAATTTATTTTGTGAGAAAATATTATTGTTTGAAATTTTGATATGTTGATTATTATTGTAATTAGAAAATGATAAATAGGCTCACTATAGAGACGGCCTATTTACTAAACTGCTTATTTAAACAAAACTATCAGTTAGTTGCCTGGCACATTCATAATATAATAGACAGTAGGAACCATTAAATGCATGTTCGTTCTGTAATTATAAATATTCTTGTCATTATTACGTAACGTTTCAGAACTATTTCTTAGGTTTCTACTAGGGTTATGTTTCTCCCAAATAGATCAGTGAATGGTGGATAAAAAACGGTAATTAACATTGATTACATCCTGGTTGCGAGCATGAACATAAAAATAACTGATCGTTTTTCTCCCCGAGCTCTCGTCAACGGATCGACTCTTCGGCTGCAGCCTACAATGTAATCTAAGGTTCGATCTCGAGCTGAAGCATTCAGCACACATGTATGTCCGTAAGTTATCTTCTCGTTTCTACACATGCATCAAGTGCAAGTCATTGTGAACCTGGCTGCGGCCAGTTCTTCTAGATTCGATTTCTTGCTGCCTTTTTAGCAGCTCCGGGCGAAGAGTTACCTTGGATATTTGATAACGGCCAATGATACATTGTGCCTGTTTCTTCTATGCTTTTAGTTTGCTAATGGAACGGTTCAGCGTCTTCAACTGAACGCTGCTGCCGAGTTCAACGATATTTATATAAAAGTTTGGAATGGTAAACATGATTCGCATAAACGAGTTGAATTTAGAGTCTTAATTGGCTGTAAAAGTTGCAGTGGGTTATTTTTAGATGCAGCACGTAAGGTTCTTTTGCCTCAAAATATTTCTAGCAAACAACTCTTAATGATTACAAACTCTTAATGATTACATTTAAATATGGTGAAATAATAGTGACTAGAACAGTTTACAAAACTGTTTTATTATTCAAAGAAATTTTTGTTTAAGGTGTTCTAGACGTTTCTAAAATGATAACTTTAATTCTGATTTACTCAAACACTAGCTAACGAGTAGAAATAAGCTTTAAATGTTTTAATGGGTGGAGAAAAATCAGAAATAAATCAGAGTAAATCATTTCAAACTTTAGATATTTATGAAAATTACACGAGTCTAAATTCTAAGTCTGCGTTTGTATATTTCGAACTATAGTTTTCTTCTTCATTTCCATCTCATCATATAATTCCCCCTTTCTTCAACTTCTATTATATACTCTACTATAATATATACTATATAAAAGACTAATTTGAGTTGTTCTTTTCCGCTGGATATTTTGTTACCATTGCAACAGAATTACGTAACTGAGGAAAGCAAATCAGCAGCTATTGTTTCGTTTTAAAATCGTATTCTAAGCTAAACTAATTATTGCGATTACGCCAAACATAACGGCTATTAACTTTCCAAACTAAAATTTGCGTGGGAATAACACAATGAACAAGAACTAATTTCTGAACGCAATTTGTTTAAGTTGGAGATACCTCCGATAACAACTCACGTCATTGCATTCATCATAATCATCTTTCTCTTAAATTCCGACCACCTACATTTTTCTAGCAGAAAGTACATGCAGCGTTTTGGGATAACAGTACTATTTTAGAAAAATGGCGGACACACCTTGTAATTCTGATTTATTGCGGGTATTTAGCTGTTCATTGACTCAGTTCTTGTTTATGCGTTCCGGATTTATAATTCTTTATGTAAATAATCGCTCTTCCCACATAAAACTGGACAGGCAGTATAAAAGTAGACGGTCCTTAGTGACATTACATTTCTGTCCTATTTTCGATAATGTCTAAGTGTTTTTAATTCAAATGTTAGGTTAGGTCATGTTTTAAATAAGTTTGTCATTTACGTTTTACACTTAGAGTTGCAAATATTAGGTTAAATATGTTAACAATGAGTTTTTTGTTTACATTTTACAATATCAAGGCTCTTGTAATTCAAATATTAGGTTAATTTATGTTTAAAATTAGTTTCTAGGTTACATTTTACAATTTCCATACTTTGGTGTTCAAATGTTTGGTTAGGTTATGTTTAAGTAGTGTTTATGTTTTATCTTCAACACTTTCAAGACTTTTACAGTTGCAAATGTTAGGTTAGATATGCTTAGCATGAGTTTCTAGGTTACATTTTACAATTTCCATACTTTGGGGTACCAATGCTTGGTTAGGTTATGTTCAATTAGTGTTTATGTTTTATCTTCAACACTTTCCAAGACTTTTACAGTTGCAAATGTTAGGTTAGATATGCTTAACGTGAGTTTCTAGGTTACATTTTACAATTTCCATACTTTGGGGTTCAAATGTTTGATTAGGTTATGTTTAAGTAGTGTTTGTGCTTTATCTTTCACACTTTCAAAGTTGTTACAGTTGAAAATGTTAAGTTAGATATGTTTCATATGAGTTTGTTGTTTGCATTTTACAATTTCAAGACTTTTGTAATTCAAATATTAGGTAATTTTATGTTTAAAATTAGTTTCTAGGTTACATTTTACAATTTCCATACTTTGGGGTTCAAATGTTAGGTTAGGCATGTTTAAAATGAGTCTGTTGTTCACGTTTTGCAATTTTAAGGGCATTGCAAATATAAGCTAGTTTATGTTTATAATGAGTTTGCAATGTAAGTCTTACGATTCTAATTCTTTTATAGTTTAAGGTTCGGTTAGGTTAAATAATCTGATAACCTAGAAACAAGAAGGCTTTACCAAAATTGAGAAGAAACCCTCCAAGCATATCAAATGTACTAATTTGGGCTAACTTTTCAATTTTAATCAAGCCATCACCGTTCTATTCATTCTCAATATCCGTAAAATTACAACGTTCAACAATTTCTAACTTATATAATTCAGTCTATAAAAGCAGTCCATTCATCCTACATTCGGAATACACTCATCTAACTTCACCTGGAGCTGATTAAAATTTGCAACAATTAGTTGCGGCCAAAGACGGAAAGCTGTCAGAAGTGGTCTTAGAACCTGCAAATCTTGTTATTTGCAATGATGTAAAAGGTCGACGTGTATGTTTAATATTCTTTTGTCCTCCCTGGCTAGCATCAGAATTGACAGCTTCTGAATGCTTGAAAATGGACTCTTAACTGGAAGGCGTGGTATTTGTTTAAAATTCAAAACAATAATTGCACAGTAGTGCTGAATGTTGCTATGTCTTCGCATAAATTTATAAAATGCAAGTAAAAGGAATAAATTATAGAGTTGGGTGGCTGCAAACCAAAAGCCGTTATTAATGCGGATGGTTCGATTGTTTCTGGAAAAACAGTGTGTATGTGGATCTAAAAATAAATTCCCAAACCTGAATTCGAGATGGATTAACAGATAACATTGATAAAACTTGCACTGTCAATAATCCAAGGTGCGGAAAATAGCTGTTGCAGAAAGCGTTAGCAGTAAGTAGAACAAGCTATAGCAAAAACTATGGATGGTACTTTAAAATCTTGAGATTTAGGTCTCAAACAGAAGTTATGTGAACATCACTCAAACTAGAAACATTTAGGACAAACATCAACAAGGTTGTTTAAAATGCCATTTCATAATATTAATTAATAGAACAAACGTTTCTACTGTAACGCAAAATTGGACTTTCGGTAGCTAAGCTACATTCACAAATGCGCGAATATTTTATAAGCAGACGTCCTCTAGCACGCAAAAGGTTTAAATAAATTAAATGCATTAAATGCACATTTCTCTTTGAATATTTTAATAGTATTACTGACGTATTTTCACGAAGGAATAAAATATAATAGACAATTAAATATCCGCGGTGAGTAATAATTATACGGACACCTTAGCAGTGAAGTGGAGAAATGTTTTGTAAATACCAATGTCCACGACCTTACTTAATAAAACTTCCTGCAGTTTACTCGTAATTAGCACGTTCACTCATGTGTATTCGATATTTGAACGTACAGTCATTGGGTTGCCTTGTTGTTCGTCTAGTAGCAATAATTAAAATACTATTTACAACACGAGAAGGTCACTGTATTAAAAATTGGAATTAATTAGTAAACACTGCGATAGATAGGTTAATTAAATCTCCCACCTGTGAAAACAGCTCGCGTGTCTAGTCATTTACAAAAAATATAAAGAAAAATAATTGCAAAATGTTGTAATAATCCGTGAGACCGGCAATAAAAATATACATTTTTGCGACCTTCTATATTATTTTGTAAATTGCATTACGATACAAATAAATTATTTCAAACATCAAAACACTTTCGTAAATGAATAAACCAAAAGCGACACATTAATTGATTTAAAATATTTTAACTTGTTTTAATTTAATTACTAGAAATATGGAGTCCAGGAAGCTTCAAAACATGCAGAAATTTTTGGTGTGGAGAAGATATGACGAATACGGTTTAGTTTAATATTAATCAATTTGCGATTATAAATTATAAACTAACCAGCGACCACTTAATAATTATATTCAGTAGAGGGCGCAATTGGTTTCACAATATTGCAGTAGAAAACAGATTTATTACACCTACATTCAATAATACAATATAATGTACAAGATACAAGATTAATTACCATGATATTAACAAATTGGGGTGGTCTACCTTATGATTGAAGATAATTATGGTAAGCCAAACGATAAGATTATTAAATTGTTAAATATAGATTGCACACTGACAACCTACTACCACCAAGTAGTTTTGATTCTCTGGAGGATATTAGTTTCACATTAAAATGGTAGAAAATGGAATTTTTACACATACATTAAGACTGCAAATTCAATAGCATATTATTTACAGCATTAATTAGCATGATATTAACAAATTGGGATGTTTTATATCAGTTTTTAATTAATTCGAAGATTAACTTCTATATTGTAGGTAGTTAGGCAGGTAGTTTTAATAGCTTAATTTGCTCTATTTTCTAAGTAGAGATAATCCACATTTTAATAGCAAAATGTTTAATGATTTTTACCATCAGTAACATCGTATTACAGCTGGTATTAATTAAGCAAATAGTATGTGAATACCTGAAGTAAGTATATACAATGAGCTAGATAATCAGACTACAGCATTTCAAAATATTATTATCAAAATTTTAATGTTCAGACTATAATTCTGTAGCTAACATTTCTAGAACTATGTTTCCAAGAGGTTTTTACTATTTTCCTGACTATTGCCCCAAGGAAACATTTATAATAAACAGACTCTTTAACACTTTACGATTCCAAGGGGTTTGTTAAATCGAACGTTAGGCAAGGTTATGCTTAAACTGGGTTCAATGTTTATATTTTAGGATTTTAAAAAGTTTTTCATTCAAATGTTACGTTAGGTTTAAAATGAGTTCTACTTAGAACTTAGAAATAAAAGAGTTTTTATCAAAAATTCTCCAAGTATGCAATTTATTAATTTACTTTTCTTAATTTTCAGGCCAGTCTCAAAATTCATAGGTTGCTCTAAAACAGTATACCTCTGGAACGAAGCACTTCTAAAACCACATTCGAGAAGGTAGACGCGATTTCACGTGAGACAGTAAATGCTCAAATTTCTGAGCAACACACGAATTGTACGTCCTAACCAAATTTAAACAAATCTCATACATGAACAAGTTGAAATATGCTTTGTCTATTACGCAAAGGTCTCTAAAAATTGGCAAATGGGGAAATTTCTTACTTGTATTCAATAATGTGATGGTGCACCATCGTGATGGAACCAACAATTTAATCTAACTGCGAATGGGACTTCATCGAGCAATGGTAGTGGTAAATGTTATTTAAAAATTTAAGACATAAGGCTGAATTAAGTCGGTTAGGTAAAAAATATGGACCAATTACTAAAATTATTTAATAACCTAGCCCAAATGTTCATTGGCCATTGTCTTTGATAAGATTTTTTGCGTATTAAGAGAGGGTTTTCATCACCCCATTTATGCAGGTTATGAGTGTTTATGATACCCGTCCCAGTAAATGCGGATTCATCACTCCATACAATCTTTTCAATTAAATGTGGATTTAAGCTATGCAACAACCATCTACAAAAATGGACTCGAAACTCCTTATCACCGTCTATTTGAATTATGTTAGACAACGAATGGCAGTGACCATGCAATAAAACTTATTATTTACTTTTTTATCAATAACTCGATAATAAAGGACAAACGGAAAAAAATTCCACTTTTAATTTTTGATTTGTTTTAGTCCCAAGGTCTCAATTTTGAGACACCCTATAGAACGCGCCTTTTCATATTACTCCCGCATTTAACCACTTTAGAAGATTATATTAAACTTTAGTATTAAGGATGGAAAACCCATTTTCCTATACTACATATTCAAATGAAACTTCTTAGTTTAGAACTTGAAAACGGAGCAAACCTCCATGTTGGAAACTTTCTCTCCTCTCCTTACGGAGCAATAATGTAAAATGCGGGATCATTTCTAATTATTAAAAGGTCGTGATTGTATAACCGATTTTTCCAAATAACAACAAAAAGCTCTAATTTCCCTTTCATACAGAACAATGACTAATAATGCAGTGCAAATCATGCGTGCAGTTTGAAATAAATCTATCGAACCGTACTATTAATAAAGCTCCCATAAAAATAAATTCGCGATATAATTCTATCTTCCTCGAAGCCACAAGAAGCATATTATGAATGCCGGGGCTGGCTCGGCAAGGCCACGAGGCGAACCACATGCCAGGGCGTTCACAAATAAACGAAGAAGAAACCAGCACCATCCATGTAGAAAAGAGGCCTCCACCGAGTCGGCTTGACCGTGTCCCATTGTGTTCCACCGAAGGCCACGGTCATCAAATCGCAAAAAGCACAAAAAATTATTTATGTGATCGCTATGCATCAAATTGGTTTCTCTGGCTGTGCCTCTTGGAATTGGTTTGTTATTGAGACGTTCGAGGTTACTCCTGCTGACCCTTTCCCGCAAAGAATTAGATTCGCCGTTCAACGCTTGGATTTTCCGGCCGTTTTTTTATTAAAACCTCGATCAATAGATAATCTTCTAAAACATTCTTGAAGGTGGCATTATAAAATTGATTGGAGTTAAAGAATTAAGAATAACCTTAAGATAAACTTAAAATAAGATCTTTAATCTTTAACCACCATAGTATGGTATGCATATAGTAGTAAATGGTTTCTTAGGAATGAAAAGAGCAAAATTCCACAAGGAATCGGATTGAATTCCTATAGTGTTAAAGTTATCTTCAAATTCTAAACTATCCGTAGGTTCGCTATTACAAAGGTTATTCTGTAGAATAACTATATACTACAAGATTACTCAAGACACATCAACTTGATATCTTGATTATATAAATTATAATAAAAATATAGAGAGAAAATAAAAAATACTAGTACTCATAATTTGAGATAAATTGATTTTTAAAATTAGTTCATATGAACCTTGTAGATTATTTATAGCGTTGATTTGTCAAGCTTAAACCGATTGCTTTCTCTTCTTAGGCCTAAGAGAAAATGGACGCACGCAAATAATCTCACTCAAACATAATGGAAAGGAAATAAGAGAAAGATGTAAAACTATTTCCACAACGGAAGAATTTTATAGAACCCTAAACAGATCAACAAAAAATCCAACACCAGAAACAAAACCGCAATTAAAAGAAAAAAAACCATAAATATCAACTCCGAAGAATTACAGACATCCAAGAAGATGAAATTGAAGAAGCAATAAAAAATGCAACAACAATAAAGCACCACGAAAAGATAAGATAATGAATTTAGAAAAAACGGAGACAAAACGCTAATGACATCTCTCAAGACACTGATCAATAATGCAATCAAGCGCAAATACCATCGGAATGGAATATAGCGAAGACCGCGTTGCTTTTAAAAAAAAGGAGATAGAAAACTACTAGAAAATTATCGTCCAATCACTCTCCTATCACAGCTATATAAACTTTTAACAATAATCATAACAAACAGACCTAGCAAAAAATAGATCACTATCAGTCTGTAGAACAAGCAGGATTTCGTGGTGGATAATCTACAAACGACTCCCTTTTAACCATCAGAACTCTGATTGAAACGGCTAATGAATATCTTGTATCTTACACTTGTTGATTACGAAAAGGCTTTCAATGCAATAGAAAGATGGGCAATCGAAAGAAGCCTACAAAACAGCCGGATTGACTCCAGATATATGAAGTTGTTATACAATATATATGAAAAGGCCAGCTGTACAACTGAACTACATAAGAAACAAATCCAATTCCTATCGAGCGAGGGGTCAGACAAGGAGACACCTATAGCCCAAAACTATTTATTACAGCCCTGGAAGATATCTTCAAGAAAATTAATTGGGAAGACAGAAACCAACATCAACGGCGAATGATTGAACAATTTGAGATTCACAGACTATATAATTCTAATATCCGACAACCTTCAAGACGTAAGAGAAATGTTTATAGATCTAACGAACAAATCAGAAAAGATTGGCTTAAAAATGAATATTGCAAAAACAAAAATAATATCAAACAGCGACGAGGAAATAGTTATTACAGAAGATTGAAACAACTTGGAAAGGGTCAATGATCAACAATCAACGAAGAAAATTAAACTGAAGAAATAAACAGGAGGGTTAGATTAGGATGGGCTGCTTTTGAAAAAACATCACACGTATTAAAGAATCAAAAGATACCGTTAGAACTACGAAGTAAAGTATTCGACCAATGTATCCTCCCGGTAATGACATACGGCGCCCATACCTGGACACTAACAAAAGCAAATATGGATGAAATGGTCACATCACAAAGATCAATGGAACGTCAAATGCTAAATATCAAATTAACAGACCGAAAGAGGATATAATGGATAAGACAGAAAACCAAAGTAATAGACGTATCACACATAGCCTCACTTAAATGGAGATTTTGCGGTCACACTATGAGGCAGGCTGATCATAGGTGGGATAAAAAAAATACAGCTCTGGAGACCATGGGAAGGTAACCGATATACTGGACGAACACAACTCAGATGGGCATGGGTCCAACAATGGACGAACGACGGCTAGAAAGATGAAGAAGAAACCGATTGTAAAGAACTTTATCGCATACTACCAAGATCGAGAAAAAGACAGTGAAGAGATCACGTGGGAATGATGGGAGACAAAAGATCAGCGAAGGAAGTTCTAACGCAGAAATCTGACACGAGATTCCCAAGAAGACCACACAAACATTGGTATGAGAGTTGGACATCATCATGGCAGGATAACAAGCCAGAAGAAGAAAGGCAATGGAACAAACAGGGTTAGGTCCTAATGTAAGAAGAAGAAGAAGCAGCATTATAATTATAATAATGACGTTAGAAGGACCTCAGTGGTGCCGGCATACCACGTTAAAAACCTCGGCAGCGATTGCCAAACTTCTAATAATTGTTTAATGTAATTGAAAAGGCCAAAACATATTTTTGTTTATAGGGATAGAGTAGTGTCCATCGCAGTTTGAAAAACCATAATGATAAAACATTAATATATCAAACTGATTCATCTTAAAGTAGGTATAGACAGATTAGGGACCCCGGTGGAGCAGGGCGAATACGCGCTGCCACTCGAGGTCACAGTGAAATGTGGCCGCGTGTGCGAATCCCGGCTGAGGCGACGATCGTATTTCACTTAGTTAAGTTTATAGTGCATGTTGCATGAATGTTTAGTGTGTAAGGGACGCCCGCACCCCACTGAAATCATGCGAAAAGTATTCCGGGGGGGGGGGGCAAGATAGTATGAATTAATGGCAAAAAAAGGTATAGATAGATTGATTTTAGCCAAGGAATAATATATATATATATATATATTGTTGTGTAATTATATAATTTATTATTTATAGTAAATAAATAATACAAAAGCCCCACGTTGGCAGCGACCATATAAATGTTGTGTAATACTCCTAATAAATAATTAATAATAAACAAACAAATAGCCTCACGTTGACTTGCATCATAAAAATGTTATGTAGCTTCTTATAATTTTAAATATACTGTAAATAAAAGTAAATTTTTATTTATAAAACCTCGGCTAGCTTAAATAAATTGTTAATAATGTTGGTTACGCCAATAAAATGATTTAAACATAAAAACATACATATAAATAAAATTCTCAGGGTTATTTTTTTTTAAAATTCGTGGCTTCCCTAGATTTGATAGTTATGAAATACAATAATAAAATCAACATTTATACAATAGAATTAATTAAGACTTATCTGTATCTTCTTATAAATGTTGACTCCGGGTGTATATCCTTATTAATGTCGCACCAGGTATAACTAACCTTCCCCAAATATGCGAACTCAGCAATTTGCCGCCAATTCTGTCAAAACACTATCACTTGTTGAATTTGCTTGAACACATACTGACCTCGTTCTCGGATAAATCGCTTACAGTTACAGTGAAATTTAGTAAATATCGAATAACTGGTAAGTAAATTCTTCTTTTCTATGTAATATTAGTAACACTTTGTTATTTAATAGGCTTCCATAATTTATTTGTAACATAATCCTTGAAATGAAACCACTGTTGATAAAATTATTCCAGGTAAGTTGAAATTATTTTTTTATAATAATTAAACAATATTAAACTTGAAAATTAATTAAACTTTTATTATCCACATAACTAAACACTCCACATAATATTAATTATTTTTAAATTTCAGGTAGGTTACATAACCTTAAAATGGATGTAAACAAAAACTAGGCACTGCCCAAGATTTTGAAAAATAGCTCTTAATACATCAAAATTCAAAATTAGAGCGTACACGTGAAGCGTGCTTTCTCGATGAACACTGAAGACAGACTCCAATAGAAAAATCGTCCAATTTGGGACTCAAGCGCATTTTCCAAAATTAAATGGTCCAATCAAGTAAAACCTATTAATCAACACAATCTACAGCTGATTAATAATAATTAAAATAATTAATTACACAGTTATACAGTTAAATTTCTACAAACAAATAGCATATTCACTATCTTGACAATTTTGTGAATCTAATGATACCAAATACGATCAGATTAATTATAAAAAATTTACATGTGAATAAAACTTGAATTAAACACAAACTTTCTTCAAAACACAACAAAATTGTTATAAACATCACTAATAATTAGTAACAAACATGTAGAACCTAATTATACACCTTTTACATACATTAAACATAGAAAAATCTTCAATTAAAGAATTATAACCTTCAAATCAACTAATACAACATTTTCCTCAATAAATATTAAACAAGTTCAAATAAACTATAATAATCTCTCCTATACTTCTCCCTATACACACTATAACATAAATATAACCATATTATCAAAATTAAACATAAATAAATGTGGTAATAGCCATCGTCACAAATATAAATTCTCAATAATAACATTTTTAAGTTTCAGGGCTCCTTCACACCCATAAAAACAACTAAAACAACTTCCTTCATCACACTACGATGTCATAACTA
>JABXWE010104635.1:0-11244 GCA_014611495.1 Limonius californicus | reverse complement strand
ATTATAACCTTCAAATCAACTAATACAACATTTTCCTCAATAAATATTAAACAAGTTCAAATAAACTATAATAATCTCTCCTATACTTCTCCCTATACACACTATAACATAAATATAACCATATTATCAAAATTAAACATAAATAAATGTGGTAATAGCCATCGTCACAAATATAAATTCTCAATAATAACATTTTTAAGTTTCAGGGCTCCTTCATACCCATAAAAACAACTAAAATAACTTCCTTCTTCACACTACGATGTCATAACTAGTTTCACATAAGAAAGTCTTGTCACCAAAACACTTTAAACACTTATGATGCCAGAACGAAGCATTTCCGAAGACACCAGATACCTAATTCTCTTATTAAGTATGCATTTACCATTATTAGTCGAAATAATCTTATAAACATCTTTCTTTACATGTTGAATAAACTAATTATAATCAAATTTCAGGTACAAACAACCTCCTATCATGAAAATAATATCCTTTTTAATATTCGTACATCATTACGAAGCCACAAATCTCCTGTAGTCATAGTTATATTATAAGACTAACATAGTTTAAGTCATTATTTATAATACTAACATTAATATAGAGTAAATAACATAGCAATATATAGATATATATATATATATAAACGTATACACACAAACGAAAATTTAAACTACACATTTTTATTGATAATCGTATTTCATTCTAAATTGTTTTTATTTACTGAATGTTTTTATAGAACTTTTAAACAAGATTGTTCCTCAGAAACCAAGTTTCACATATTTCTTGTATACTTATTGCAGGGGTGAAGTGTTGGAATTGAGCTAAGCATGGGCCAATGACAGACGAGAATCGCAAATAAGCGACGTCACATAAGGAAGCATGAAACAAAGGAACCACTCACCAATACATTTTTTACTGCTCTTAAGCACTGTAGTATAACTCACCGAAGGGCCCACTCCTTCACTCGATTGAACTTACAGTTTCTTGATAATGCTGGTATATAGCATGATTCGCTGTGATGACCATCTCCTTGTTCATTAGATAATTACGTCTGTTTTAATACCATGGTGATCATCTGAAAGTCAGTTGCACTACTGCACTCCCAAAAGGGGAGGTATACCATCCACCTATGTCTCTGCGACACACGTTGAATTGCCTCAATCATATATGTCACAGAACTTTGGGACCTACAGCGCTGATTCTTAATTATGTGCCCCCTAAAGGGCCAATAGGGGAAGCATACCATCCATAGCACCAAATATGTAACGCAGGAACCTTGGGGCCCCGATTTGCAACTCATATATACCCCGTAGCTAGCCACACTTTTATAAGTTTTCAATATCACCTGGCCGAATCATAATCATAACCACCCTCATATAACATCAGCAACATAATCGTCATTTACACTATAGCTACATACCAGGATAACATCCAGAACATCTTTTATTCAATTACTAGTGCACTAAATTCACTATAATAAATAGCTAAATTACATACATACCTACCCATATGCTACACCAATAAGATGCCAAACTCATCTCTCATTCCCACACATATGTATTGTCAATTCGCCTTCTTACTTAAACCCTCTGCCCTATATTCACCCTCCAGGTCAAGGTCTGACCCAAAATTCTCATTTACTTACGGACATGGCAAACATAGATAGTTAGATGTTATACTTAAACGATCAGCTTTTAGTCCTCTTCAAGATATATAGATGGCTGTATGTAGTAGAGAATGAACTGCATCACATGGCAATAAAAAATTGGAAATCCATAGCACAAGATACGGATAGATGGATGAAACTACCAAAACCCAAGTTAACGAGCTTTTGGACAACGTTGTTATCTTACTTTGCACCGTAAACATTTCTGTTTTAAAATGAAAACCATTGTCGCACACAAATGAAAACCAAGTAATCAAAAAGAATTTTCACCCGTTGATAAGTTCTAAAAAAAGCAGTTTTAATGATATTTTTTATTTTATTATATAGTAAATATATAATTCATTTGTATATACATTTTATCACAATAAATGCTCTTATTTCATTTTTGCTTTAAAGGTTATTGCACTGTACAAATTAAGTATTTATAAGCTCAATAAAGCGGGTCCTAATACTGTATCGACATATTTATATAAAGCTTCACATTTTGCCTTAGTATTGACATCGTTGCTGCTTCCCCATAGTATAAGACCATCTATATTCAGACTTCTCAATGTATGGAAAGAATTATAAATGTCCTCCTAAAAAAAGCATTTGTATATCTCTGATAAAACAACTTTACAACCACCATCTGAAAAGTTTTGGAATGAAGTATAGATGGCAGTAGTAGTTCTGAAATTATTAAAGCACAGAATGTTTTCAAGAACTGCTATATATTAAGTCATTCTGTCGAATTGTTGTTTGTATAGTTATTATATAAAAAAGTAATGTCTTCTGGAAAGGTAATAGCATCGATTTTTTGAAATGTTAAAGGGATGCTGCCGATAGATTACCTCAAAGGACTGAATAATAACGGGAGAGTACTAGGAGAACCTCTTTCATCAATTGGTCAAACATATTCGTGTAAAATGATCGTGTTAAGCAAAGAAAAATAGGTATCATTTTTATCTAGACAATCAACGTGCCCATTCAAGTGTCGTTTCCATCGCAAAACTCGACGAAATAGAGAATATATCATATCCTACCACGTCCATTCTGTTCACCCAATTAAGGTTCGTGTAAACTGTAAATTCTATCTATTCCAACGGCTGAAATGAATTGTAGGATAATCTGCAGGCCTAAAGGAGATTCGTGATGGTATATGATGAACTTAAGTGGTAGAAAATTATATTAAAAAAAAATCTATTTTTAAAATCATGTAAACCTTGTTTCTGTTTCATTCCGAGAACCTTTCAAATGGCATATTCTAACAGTATTCACTAAACCAATAATACTTTCATAGTAAAAATGTTTTCTCATTTATTTAAAACTAGGACTGTTACCTTTGTCAAGAATTTGTCTGTATCTTGATATTTATACCAAAAATAGGGTATAATTAGAGGATCTTTAGGTTTATTCAAGTAACCAATAATCCTGTGCGATTCTTCTACCCTTCCTACCATTAGCTGGAGTCTCTCCTTTGGAGTTAAGTTCAACTGGCGTACGTACAGAGATGGATAGAGGTTATCGCTTGCGCGGAACAACCAATCGACTCTGCAAATTCAAAATTATTTATGTAAGTATAGGTTTAGTTCTAGTTCCAGTTTTGTCTAGGATTTGCTAGATGTTAACTATATAAAATCAAGTGTTACTATACCTATCGTTTTCTTTGATAACTTCATTAGGGCACTGCGTTTGCATGTTATTAGGCGACATGTTGAAACAGTAAGGGTAAGCGTAATATCCCCAAGTCGCGTTAGGCCTCATCTTCCTAGCGTAAAGCAATGTTTCCTCCATAAAAATCCTTCCAAACATTTCGAATAGTCTTTCTGCTTGCTTTTCTATAAAATATGTTGGCCAAAAGGGATGCTTCTGTTTTTCAATATCGATCGAAAGTTCTTTGTATGGGGCGAGTGTCCCGAAATTCTGTCTGAAGATGGGACGCCAACTTTCAAAATCGATGATACCCACTCCTGGACAACATATAATGGCTTAGCATTAAGTATATTAATTGCACGACAACACTCATTGAACAATATTTCACTGGGTTCTCTTCTGTTGACTAAATAGAGTTAATATTCATGGTTTGTCAAATGACTGGCAAACATGTGTGTTGGCTTGAAATTATGTTAAACAATCTAGCAATTTTGCTCCATTCAGATTTGTTCAGGGGTGGATTATAAGGGTTGATTATAGAAAAAGTAGTAGAAAATGACGAGGAAGAAGGCGATAAGGTGGAAGAAGAAGGCGATAAATGGAAAGAAGAAGAAGATGAGGAGAAAGAGAAAGAAGAATATGTAAAGAAGGAAGAAAGAAAATGTGGAAAAAAGATAATGAGAGGAAGCAGAAGAAATAAGAAAAAGCACAAGCAAGTGAGTAGGGGTACGAAGACGAAGAAGAAAAATAAGAAGAAGAAAAGGAGGAGGAAGCAGATTAGACGAAAAAAGCAGAAGCAGGTGAGCAGGAGTACGAAGAAGAAGGTGACGACTAGAAACAAACGAAAGAAGAAGATGGGGAGGAGGAAGAAGAAGGCGATGAGAGAAAAGAAGATGAGAAACAGGAAGAAGAAAAAGATGAGCAGGACGAAGAAATGGATTTTTTACCGAACAATATTATTTAGTTACAATACAAAGTTCTCATAAGAAATATTATTTTTATGAAATATAGTAGAATACAATTTTCGTAGTCAGAGATGAGAAATAGTATTCCATATTACTGTATGCAAACATTTCTTAATAATATTGATCTTAACGGCCCCTTAAACGTTGACACAACTTAATAAACTGAAAAATTGTAATTAAGTAAAAGGCAATGAATCTATTTTGTTTTGCTATGTGTCTAGTTAGGCAAAAAGATAATTAATTAATGAGAAAAAGAAAATGATGAGTTAGAAGAAGAAGGTGATAAGGAGAAAGAAGAAAACGATAATAGGGAAAAGGAAGAAGAAGAAATGGAGGAGGAAAGAAAAGAAAAAGATAAAAAATTGGTAGAAAAATGCTTATGAAGGGAAAAATAAGAGACGTAAGAGGCAAAGACGGGTGAGTAGGAAGACGAAGCAGAAGGTGATGAGGAGGGGGAAGAAGAAAATGAGAAGGGGGAGGTAGAATAAGAAAGTGAGGAGGAAGAAGAAGAAAGTGGGGAGGCGGAAGAAGCGGAAAGTGAGGAGGAGGAAGAAGAAGAAGAATGCGGTGACAGGAAACAAGATTAGAAAGAAGAAAAAGATAAGCAGGAGTAAGAAGAGGACGATTTGTTACTGCAAAATATTATTTAGCTATAACACAAAGTTCTCTTAATAATTATTATAATAATATTGATCTTAAAGGTCTGTTAAACGTTAGCTCAACTTGATAAAGAGAAAATATTTAATTGAACAAACGGCAACGAAACTATTTTGTGTTGCTATATATCTAATTAGGTAAAAAGCTAACTAAAGAAGAAGAAGAAAATGACGAATTAGAAGAAGAAGGTGATAAGGAGAAAGATGAAAGGTGTCTTCGAACTAGATAAAAGGCTGGGTAGGAAAACAAAGAAGAAGAATGATGAAGAAAAAAAATTGTGAATAAGGAAAAATAAGAAGGTGATAAGAAGAAAGAAAGTGGGAAAGAGATGAGCAGGAAGAAGAAGAAGAATTGTTACTGCACATTATTATTTATTAGTTAACCTACAAAGAATATCCTAAGAATTATTATTTGTATGAAATCTTGTATAATACAATTTTAGTAAAGATTTTATATTTCAACAGTATTTCTTAATAGTATCGATCTTAATAGTCTCTTAAGAGTTAGCTCAGCTTAGTAAATGTAAAATTGTAATTTAAAGGCAATTACCATGTTTCTATATAGGTAAAATTGTTTCGTACAAACATAATGGAAGGTGAAATCCTTTCCTTCTAGAGAACAAACATCCAAACTTCCGATCCCGTTTTACTGCTTATGAATTTTATAAGAATAGCATAACCTGCTTGGTTAATAGTTTTGATTAAGAGAAATTCGCGTAGTTAAGGAAGCGGAAGGAAATATTAGCTGTGAAACAGAAAGTGGAATAGCAACAGTATCTTCTTGTATGATCAGATAGAGGTAAATTACCTATTTATTTATGTTTCAAGCTTAAATACATTCGCTTTCCAAACCAAATAATTATATAGGACTTGGAGAATTACAAAAATGCATTACTTTAATATGAAGAAATATTAGAAGGAGCTTTGTATACCGAAGAAAACGTTTATAAAATTATAGAAATTGAATATATCTGGTATTATCTGTAGTAATTCTTTAGTCATGTTGCCCATAGATTCTTCTTGCACTTTATATATTTGATTTTATGCAATTATCTCACTCGTAAATGGTTTAGGACGGATGATCGAGGCGGCCATGCGATCTGCTCTCATCCTGCATTCTATTTGTAAGGTAACATTTCTTCAGAATGTACTTGGCAAGCAATTTTTAGTGTGATAGCAATATGTATATTTAATAGTAAGTGTTAGGAAAAAATATGATAACGACTGACACAATTGCATTTTAAAACGTTTTTGATAGATATTACATTACATTTGAAATTACAATACATTTACAACTGGTTTGCTAAAATATCTCTAACAAAACTATTTCAATTGAGAGGGGCATATAAAGCTTGAAGCTTTCTTGGGAATACAAATATCTACAGGATGTTCTATTGAAAAGTCAGCATACAAAGAAAACCCCTACACAAAAAAAAACAATTATTCAATATTTTAGGGTAAATATTACAATATTTATTATATTTTGGAGTTTTCGCCTAAAAATATAATTGTGATAGAAAATAAAATTATTTTTTGAAATTATACTATAGTATTGTATATATAATTTAAAGAATTATTCATAAATAATAAAATAATAATCATTTATGGTAAAACATGATTTCTTGATTTTTCAATCAATCTCTCCTACAAACAGTTTATGCCTTTGGGAACAATAGTAATAATAGAGAAATGCAAATTCTAATTGGGAAGTATAAGACATTCTTAAGAAGAATTAATACAAAGCCAAATTGTATTTTTAAATGTAGAATATCTTTGAAATACGGTATTTTAAAATCTTTATGCATATCATTTGAAGTTGAAAATATAGTTTAACAAGTGAATAAAAAAAAACACCTCGAAATTATACATGGAAATCTTTTTTGTATCTTCTGATATTTCCACGCGAAAATAAGTAATAAATGTGTCTTTAAGTTAATGGTTGAGTTTATAGAAACTACAAAATGTGAATGTTGTCGCATGCGACATTGTCCTTGCGTTTTTGCAATAGCGTAGTAGTAAGAGCATTGTTTTGTATCGCTGAAATCTATTTTCATGTTTATATTTATTTTTCAATGCCGCATGATAATGTTCATTATATTAATTTATTAAAAGTGGAATATTTTAAATTTAGAACACTATACAACTGCATTTTCTAAAAAATGGTGAATAACAGCATGAATTCAGTGAGACTTGTTGGCCGCATAGCCAAACACTGCTCCTACCGGTCAAACTGGCATCAAAATTAAGTAACGCAGGTTCAGACAGTTATTAGAATGGGCCTCCGACCGTGTTTCGGGGGGGCACGTAAAAGCCGTCGGTCTCGGCTCCTACTGCAGTGCTAATGCTTAAGTCAAGTCAAAGCTACCTGAACACCAGATTCCTGCACGGATGTACGATATAAGTGGATATATAAGTTGAAGAAATTACATGTACGTAACAGAACGTCATAAATTGTACCACCACTTAAGACAATAGACAAACAGTTAACTAAAAATTAATGTTTGTTCATATATATTAATCAGTTCGAGTGAATCAAGGAGATGATAAAGTGTTTTGTTATTTGCTATCTATTTTTCATCTGTCACTATATTCTTGTGCTTAAACACGATTAAAAAAAAATTACTTTTACCATGAAAATTAAATATGTTTCTTGTGACAATGAAAAAAAAACGAAAACATAATAAAAGAAATAAAAGTGACCTGGTTTTGAATGCCAGACTTGGCGTTTATAAAGAAGGCTCTTGCTACTAAGCTATCTCGCAATAGATAGGTAATGCCACAACGGCGTGCATCAACATACGGTTTATATACTATATTAGTAATTAATTCAGATGAAAATACCAAGTGATACACACAATGTTAATATTTCTATTTATGACGATTGCTAGTATTTATCTATGAACCCCATAATGTACGTAAGTAAGTTACACTCGGATTTGATATCAGAATTCATAATTAAATTGTTGTGCCTCATTTTAAAACGTCTAGTATAGTTATGTTAGTTGAAACATGTTAATTTACAAACGGAATCCTATTCAATCTTCCAGTTCCGATTATTTAACTTTTAAATGCGGAAATGTTTTGGCGATTACATCAAGGCATTTTTAAGCAAATATTCACTTCTGGTCAAATAACCAATAATTAAAACAGGGACCTATAAATTTTATAAACATTCTTTCAAGATCACATTTAATGATATTTAGAAAAAAATTTTCTTATAATAACCCAAAGTAAATACTCTTCCAAATAACCAGCAAGGCCGTTAGAACTAGAAGTGATATTAACATAATAATATATACCACATAACCTACAATTAATTCCTTTCAATGTTCTTGACCTTTTGATTAGTTCGCTAACGCACTGTTTTTAGTTTGAATACTCATCTCACAAGGATTTACTATTACCATAACAATAAAACAATTTTCTCCGTTTAGTTTTACCTGGGAAGTTCTTGTTGGGAATAAGTTCTTCAATTCTGCTCCTGAACACATCCAAGTGCATCGTCAGATTTCCTTCTTGCGGCACTCCTCCATTTCGCAAAACAACTCTAGAGGCTTTGCTTGAAGTTAAAATTGCAGGAAAAGCACCTGGGTCGTATAAAATCGTTATGACGTCTCCTCTGAACTCGTCGTCAGCATTTTGGGAAATGTTGTATTTTTTAGTTAACTCCGTGAAACTGATTTTGTGGGAAGCACATTGAAAAGTTGGTATGTTCCAGTAGGTTTGGAAACTATATCTTCCCAAAGCTCGAGTGGTCCCATTGCTGAAACAAATATAGATATTAGAGTACCCAAAAAATGTTTTAAAGTACATGTATAACGGTGAGGCTCTACACTCTATGAAGGAGTTTGATCTGCAAGATGGAAGGTCAGAGCTCCAGTATCCTTGCTATCACACTACTATAGGTTATTAAGTTGCAATTCGGATGTCCTTAACAGTGGAAAAATGTCACCCGAAAATAAACCGTTCAAATTATCGCATGAAAAACGATATGAAATAATTTTTCATTATAAACAAGGCGCTTCCAGTCGTGAAATAGCTATGAAAGTGCAGTACCATCAATCCCAGTTACTAGAGTGATTAAAAAATACTCGAGACGGGAAAAATTGAAGATAAACCCCGCAGTGGTCGTCCAAAAAAAAAACATCAGTGAGAGACGGCAGTGTATTGCGAAGAACGAGCCTGGCAGACAGAAGTCTTAATTCGACAGATTTAGCCAAAATATGGTCCGAAGCTAAGACTAGCTAAGAGTAGGTTACAAGCCAGTGAAATGAAATATTTGCGAGCAGCAGCAGGTGTTACCAGAAGAAACAGAATCAACAATAATATAATCCGCGGATGGTTTAAAGTGAACTCACTGGTAAACAAAATTGAAAAGGTGCAGTTAAGATGGTAAGGTCATCTCACCAGAATGGATGAAAACAGAACAGTGAAGAAAATATGGAAAATGGGCGTGGATAAGAGAAGAAAAAGAGGGAGACCCAGGAGAACATGGAACGAGGAATTAGCCAAACTACTACAGAAAAAGGACCTAAACTGGAGACAAGCTGATACACTAGCGAGGGATAGGAGTAGGTGGAGAAATGTACTCCACCGCCACACCTCTACATCGTAAGGTAGAAGAGGACCGATTATGTATGTATGAATGGTCCGAAGCTACTGGTGTAAGTGTATACACTTCTACTGTGAGTCGGAGGCTCCTTAAATATGGACTTAGAGGTAGCAAAGCCCGGAAGAAACCCCTCCTATCAGAAAAATAAAACCTCCACCGTTTGAGATGGGTAATGGATCATCGCCATTGGGCACCAGACCAATGGCAGAAGGTATTATTGAGTGATGAATCTACCTTTAACATTAACAATCGTGCTGGAATACATATGTTAGAAGATTTCCTGGCGAAGAATGTTCACGGCAGTGTGTTCTGCCAACAATTAAACATCCAACCTCTGTCATGGGGTAGGGCTGTATGTGTGGTAAAGGTGTTGGTAGACTGCATGTTATATCTGGCACGATAAATGCAACCAAATACATTGATGTTCTACAGGAGAAGATGCTGTCTACTGGAAAAGAGTTATTTCCTGACAAAACCTTTATCTTTCAAGATGATAATGCACCTTGCCACAGACCAAAGGTTGTTCAATCTTGGAAGTCAACCAATAAAATTAAAAGAATAGACTGACAGCACAATCCCCGGAGCTATATCCTATAGACAACTTATGGCAAAGGATTTCTAATATGACTTCAAGAAAACAGCCCACAAGAAAGTGGAATTAATCGAATGCCTAACTGATGCGTGGTATCGCTGCATTACGAAGGAAGAATTACAAAAACTGTTGAATTCTATGCCTAAAAAGTGTGAATTAGTTATTAAAAACAAAGGATGGTCTATTAAGTTCTAAAATAGTTTAAAATTTATTATTATGTTTGTAATAAACGTTTAGATGTAGACTACAGTATTATATATAATGTACAATGTTTCTGTTTTTGAATAAATTGTATATGTCGAAGTGTTTCCGTTTTTTATGGATTAAAATTGGACATACTCGTATTATTATTACTAGTATTGTGTTTAAGTACTTGTATTATATTTGCAATAATGAAACGAAAAATATTAGAAAAAAAATTAGTTTAAACTGCAATTTATCTTATTTGTGCAACGGATGAAGAACTTTTTCACATCACTGTATATGTAACAGTTTAAATATATTTATTATTACATAAACACAGAACATGTATTGATAAAAATACACAAAACTAATACGGAATTCATATATCTGCTAAAGTGTAATTTAAAAAATCTTAAAAGCGTTCTTTTTTATACCGGAAAAACATCATCGATGTTTGGACAGCGTTGCCATACGTTTTTGCGTTGACTGTCTATAATAGCTTTTATCGAACTGTAGCTAACAGCTGGTAATTTATCATATGTTTAACATACAACTATTAATTTCTTTTCATTAAACTATTACACAGTTTCAATAATTTCAATTAATGTAACGTTATGAGTATGCTGTTCACCTTTTTATTTATTAAAGCCATTTGCGCTTGATGAACCCCGGTAATGATATTGTTATTGTTTCTCTAGATGTATATAGCGAAGGAGCTATTCTATTTATGATTTATTGCTACCATAAAAGCTGCTTTGTTTTAAGTTCACATAATGCTAATCCTCGGTAGCTGTACGATTGATAATAAAGTATGATATATGGCATTAAGACAGATAAATAGATATATTTATTTATATCCCATCAAGATTATGAAGCAATAAAAGTTTTAATAATTACTTGAAAGTAATTACGATTGTACACTTTGTTGAGGTGGCCATTTA
>JABXWE010104634.1:0-14979 GCA_014611495.1 Limonius californicus | reverse complement strand
TGGCGTCGAAATGGCATCGTAATGAAAGGTGTTAGATTTGTTTTAATTGTAAAGCTGTATCGGAATGCAAAAAGTGTTTGAGTTCGTTGTCTGTTTGCTGGGATGCTGCGAGGTCTCTGTAGTTGACGGTTTCTGTAATCTCTTCTATTCGCGAAAGTGTGTCCGCCACGATATTGTCTTTGCCGGAAGTATGCCGGATGTCCGTACTGAACTGTCCAATAAAATCTAAATATCGGAATTGCCGCGGTGAATACTTTTCGTTTTTATGTAGAGTTGCAAAAGTTATAGGTTTATGGTCTGTATAAATCACAAAATGATGTCTTTCTACTGCAAACCGAAAATGTTTAACTGCCGCGTAAATTGCGAGTAGTTATATATATAATAGTTACTTTGGGCGGTAGTAAATGTTTTGGTGAAAAACGCGAGTGGTGGCCACTTGCTGCTGTAAAACTACCACGTATATGCAACAATTTATTTACAACAAATAACAACAATTTCAAGATAGCAAAACACGAGAGAAAAATAACAACAATATCCGCACGCTCACTACTGCTGCACTTGAATGGTTTTGGGTACCTTCCCACGCTTTCTTATAAAGATAAAATGATTTACGTCAGCAGGATGGGACAGTACGCGTTTTCACCAAAGGAATGTGGCAGCTATTGTCCAACATCCTCTCTAGGAATTTCGGAGGATAGCTTGCGTGGCTACAATACAAATAATTCCCGGTGTTCGGTGATACTTATAAACAGGTAGTTGAATGAGATACAGCACTTGAAGAGACAGAAAGAGTTGACTGTTAGAGAAATCTTGCTTGTTTATTTTACTACATAATATTTAGCTTTTTAATCGTATATTTTTATCAATAATAAGTACGTACTTATAGTTCTCCAATATAGTTGACAGCATTTCTTTTGGATTCTAGGACATAATGATTCTATTCATTTCGATGTTACATGTCTGTATTACTTCTTTGAATATGAAAAGTTTGCTCTAATACATGCAAAAATTAATTTGGAATTTTAATTTTTAAACCATTCGCAGATTGTATGCTGTAGCAGTAGAACTGCTTGTACTGCATCTGAAATGTAACACACATGTATATTAAAACGTAGGAGGCCCGAAATACCAGCGTATATGTTTGTGTTAGATATTGAGGAGTTCACTTTTAGGACCAATGCTCTGCCTTCAAGGAAGGAGAGGATGATAACTTTAATGTAACTGGGTTCGTTTGATATTTCCACGGCAATATTCCAAGTGTTTTAACTCTCCTGCCCTTCTTGTCGAAGGGTTTAGATCGAACTATACATTTGCACTTAAAGTAACTCCTTATATACAAAGTGATTTTTTAAAAAGTCAATTGCAGCAAGCCTAGAAAAAAAGCTATTCCGTCTGCAGTCAGCTGTAATGAGCTTTGAATGACATTTACCTGTATGTCAAACTGTGTGACAGTTCAGGTAGTTAAAAATTATGGCCCAACAAAATGTGAAAATGAACAAGTATTTAGTTGCAACTGATTTGTAATTTATTAAGGTAAGTAAATTACAGGTTTTTCGTCACGATTTCTTTCTTTCTGTTACAATTTTCATATTGTCAGATTCTAAAGCTTAATATAGACAGGACAATCCCTAGGCTACTGCAATTGACTTTTTAAAAAATCACTTTGTAGAAATTAAAGAAAACTAGCTTGATTTTTGACGACATTCTGCGGTATTTTTATTACGTAGATTTGCAACTGATGTAACTAACTATGCAACACATGTATGCATCCACTAACTTACTTACTTTACCAATGTCCCTTGTAATTCTTAAATTAGACACATCAAAATCAATATACATAGAACTATGAAAGATGACAAGAAAAATCAAACTAATGCATACCTGCTGATAATTAAACTTCTATCTAAAATAATCAGAAAGGGTGTTAAGGCGTTCGAGAGAATATTTTTTACATTGCTAAAAATATCAGAAATGTATTGGTACTTATTCGTTTTCCACTATTGCATTTTAATATGAGCAGTCCACCCTCTTTGTAACTCTATGGTTCAGTAATAAAACAGGCCGTCTATATTTTCTGTCGCACATGATATAACCTCAAATTTATTAAACAGAATTTTTAGAAGCAATAAACTACAATGCGTCTATTTTATGCCTTATTACGAAGAAAGCATATGCCAAACGGGCATATCTACAGAGGGAAAGATAAAATCGTAAAACCTGTGACGGAACATGAATTCGCTAAATTTAAACAAGAGCTCGAAATCGAAGAACGAAACATGTTCCTTCTGCGACACGCATACTTAACTCCCGTAAGTAATTAGAAGCATTTAAGTTTGTTAATTGAACGAAATAAAAATAGCAAAACATACATCTAATACCAATAGCTCGTAATGTTGTATTGTTATTACTAACCAAAATTGTTATAGAAAAGTGTACTTCTTTGAGGATCTATTTAACCCAGAACCATTTATGATTTTGCTTTTAGGAGCAATCGTGTGGTCACTCAAAAGCATTGAAAAAGCAGGAAGAGAGATTAACAAAGATGATTACCGCAAAGAAAGATTTTTATGATAACGTAACATTAGAGTCACGTTTAGGACACCTACGTTACAAAGAAGAATGGGAATAGATTTAGCTTGTAATATTGTTATATGAAAATAGATTGATTATACAACAATTCATATGTTTGTAACATAAACTCATTGTATCTTGTGTAACTAAAGTGTAATGGATTTTGGTTGTACCGCTATACTTGCGTAGGTATTGCTATTTAGGTGTATTAAGTTAACAAATTAAAATATATAAAATGCTTATATTATTTGTCAAATATCTATTGTAATTTATGTAAATAGGTTCACAACGTAAAATAAACAAACCAAACTTAATAGAAATTTTTTGAAGACATTGATTTTTCTTTTTTATCGATATGCAATTGCTAATGACAAAAAAGTGTCTCAATCCTGGCAAGATAAGCAAACTGCAGGGTTAGAATGGATGCCTTTATTTGGAAAGAGAAACAGCTTTTTTGCATTCAGATCCCCAGACGCCACAAGTTTGACCCGTGCCACAAGGCACAATGGTTCTTGTTTTATTGACAATTTAAGGCGGATGATTGCAAAATATAATTTTACACTTTCACAAATTAAAATCCTATATGCTAACTGGAGCACCACCAGGTTCGTCTGGTAGTACACAGCCAAACCCGTGGATGGCTGCAGATAATGTTATCCAGTACGTACATAACATATTTTCAAAAAACTTTTCGTTGCAACAAAGAAAATCCGGTCCTTAAGTTAGACAATCATGAGAGTCATTGCGACAACAGAATGCTCAATATCAGTAAAGAGAATGGAATTATATTGATTACCTTACCACCACATTGAGTTATAGATTACAACCTTTAGAGGTGGTAACTGGCTATTTCCCATTTAAATCTTGCTACAATTAAGCAATGGATGATTGGATGCTCAACCATCTTTGAACACCCCTAACCATCTATGACATTGCAAGTGTAGTTGGGCTGGCATTTCCTCAAGCTCTAATTCCAATAAATATAATTAATAAATCAAATTTTCAAATCTCCGATTACATGAGTTCTTCAGTTACGGATAGATTGCAAGCCGTAGATGCTCCTACTTCTAATAATATTGACGGTGAATTTAAGAATACCCTAGAATCTGGCGAAGCTTCTTCAAATTCTGGACCGTCAGGTGTCACGAAGATTAATAATGGGGTCAACAACATCGTAACACCACGGGAAATCAAGCCCTATTTAAAATCAGGAGCGAGAAAAACTACAAGAAAGGCTAGAAAGAAAGCAATATCCGCAATTTTAACAGCAAATATAATGAAAAAAGAAAAGTTAAAGATTAGACAACAGAAAGCAAAATCTACGAAAAAAAAATTATGAAAGTTTATCATCCCCCAACAACGACTTTGAACCGCAGTATGATGGTTCTATGGATGTCAGTGATGTAGAAGACTTTGATGACAAAAATATCAACAATGGAGATTACGTTATTGTGCAATACCCTTGTACAAAAACCGTCAAACACTATGTTGGCCATGTTATAAAGCTTGAAGGTGAAAATTCCATATCAGTTTCTTGAAGACGTTGCCTCAGAACATATTCGTACTCTCGGAAAAAGAAGATGTTGATATGATTTCCAGATAAGACATTGTGTTGAAACTACCCGCCCCATACGTTTCAGGTGCCACAGAAAGAGCGACACATGTAGCTAATATTATTTAACGTCGAATTTAATGTGTATTATATCCAGTCAATTCAGTTGTTCAGTAATATGTTATACAGTTTATTTTCTTCAATGAGCTTATATTTTAATAAATTGGGGGTAAACTTCTTTATATCCCAGTAAGAGCACTCGATTTCCCACTATTGAAAAGGGTCATCATTGATCATGTGATCAATGACGTGCGTTACATGATTTATCAAAAGAACTATACAGTATGATCATTTTATCTTGTAACATGTAGGTAAGCTACATGTGCATGAAATGCATACTTAACTTTTCTTTTAACTATAAAAAATATTTTTTTAAATTAAAAGTCCAGGCAAATGTGATCTACTGTTTTGTTAAAACTTAACAAACTTCTGTACGGAATTGTTATTTTGTATAGATTTTTGTAGTAATAACGATCAGTTTCATTGTATTCCAATAGCGAGAAAACTGATACGGTGTTGATTTTGGGAGAATGCAGAGGGATTTGGCAGTACGATGTTATGCACAAAAATACCCGGATTGTACCTCTTCCATCACATAATGTCTTTAGGCGTTTAGTAAGAAATTTGCGGCAATATGGACAACTTTCCAAACCAAAGGTGATAAAATGACATCTTACCGCTGTATAAGCTGCAGCAGCAGTCATCGAACAAGTATAACTGATAATCCCCAACTAAACCAACGAATACTTGCAAGAACTGTAGACTTTAGCCAAAGTTCATTATTTAACATTTTAAACGTAAACCGGTTTCGTCCTTACCGCGCCATATTATTGCAACAACTTACCGTAGATGAGTCCTATCCACTTCGGGTGAATGTCTACCAATTTTTACGAGACGAAGATACTACTGTTTTTAAGAAATATTATACAGGGTTCCCCATATTAAACTACCCACTTTATTATTCGGATAAAATCATTCTAAGTCGACTAAAAAAATCTTATATTTCGCTAAAGTACAGCTAATTATATGGGATTTATTACTGACTTAAACATTTATTCAACTTTTAAAAATCATGTCTTCGAAATGCCCTCCATCAACTTGAATACAATTTTCAATTTTAAATGCAAACTGATGCATCACCCGGCGAAGCAAATCTCTATCTATTCGTGTGATTTCTTCTCGAATGAGGTCTTTTAGCTCTTCAATTGTCACTGGGCGACTTGCAAAAACCTTTTCATTCAAATACCCCCGCAGAAAAAATCGGGTGCCGTGAGATCGGGGGGCCTGGGGGGCCAAGGCAAATTTCCAAATCGAGAAATTATACGGTCGTTAAAAAATTCTCGCAGAATTCTCATGGTGTTTCTGGCTGTGTGGACTGTTGCTCCATCGTGTTGGAATAACAAAACACTATTTAATAATCCCCGTCTAGTCAGTTCTGGGATGAGAAACGTGTAACGCTCGGAATTGACTGTTACAGAACGGCTATTTTCATCTTTAAAAAAATAAAATCCGTACCAAATGATCCTACACCACACCAAACAACGACGTTTGGACTATGGAGATTTTTTGTAAACAATTCGCAAGGATTTTCAGCTCCCCAATATCTAAAATTCTGCTTCTTAACAACGCCATCCAAATGAAAATTTGCTTCATCGGTCATTAACATTGTGTATTGCTCCTCGATGCCAATTAAAAATTCTTTACAAAATGTTAATCTCGCTTCCTTATCTCGATTGCTAAGGTGCTATCCTATTTGGTATTTGTAAGGATGAAATTTTAAATCATTATGAAGGATTCTGTGAAGACTTCCCTTAAATATTCCTAGAACAAGTGATTGCCGATTGGCAGACCTCTTAGGACTTCTTGTAAAAGCAATACTCACTCGTTCAGTATGTGCAGGCGTACGAACCGTTCTTCTACGTCCAGGTTTTTTGCCCATAGGCACATTACCCCTATTATTGTTACCAAACTGCCGTCGACATGCTCGCCGAACTTCTTCTACTGAACCAGTTCTAATGAAGATCTCCACAAAAAACACACGTTGTTGCACTGAATAATCCATAATTTATCAAAAATTCTAAAACTCTGATGGAGAAATTATCGTTGGTGACACTGCCACGGATTTATGACGGTAACAATTGATTAATTGCTATTAGATAGACTCCTAGTAGATAAAATGTAATCCCAAAGGCCACTTCTTTTAACCTACTAAATAAAAAACTAAACCCATACTTTGCTTAGATTTGAATCGAATATCAAAGTGGGTGGTCTAATATGGGGAACCCTGTATATGGCTCAAAGTAATTAATTACCGAGATATTGAAGTTAAAGATATTTATTTAAAAATCATCGAGTCGGCTCCATGTCAGAGGATGATGATGATGATGAAAATAAAACATTCAGAGTAACTGTTCAAAGTAGTAGCCATTTTGTTGAATGCAGCATTCAGCACGACGAATCCATGCTTCTCTGGCATGCCTTAGAACAATCAGGACGACCCTTAATAGTTGCTGCTGCTTCCACGATGTGATTCCTTAGCTCTTCTTGTGTGCCAAATAAACCATAGACTTCATCTAGCTCCAAACAAAATAATCTAATGGCGTTAGATCAGGAGATAGTGGTGGCCATTTAACAAGTCCGTTTCGATCAACCCATCGGTTACCATATGTTATGTATAAATAATCAGTGACAATATGAGTAAAGTGAGCAGGGGCATCATCATGCATAAACCACAACCCCTGCCTATTGGCAATTGGAATGTCTTCTAGAAGGTCATACAGATCATTTTGCAAAAATAACCATACAAAAATAGTAACGCTTCGTTACAAACCCATTCAGAATGAGCTCATTCCAGGAGATTGAAGACTCAAAATTGCCATATTGCAGTTATTTCGCAAATACCTACATAATTATATTTTTTCATAAAAATTAACAAAACGTAGCTAAACATTGCAGATTGACTAGGGAGCTGGAATTTCCCCATCGGAGTTAGTTTTATGGACGCACATTTTTTAAGCACCTTGTTAGTAGACATTTATAACTAGACTAAGTCTATCTATCAATGTGTCTCTAATAATAATGGTTTCACAGTGTTATGGATATGCTCCCAGTGGAGCAATCCATGGATGTTGTGTTGCACTTCACTCATGTGTTTACTCTGCTTTTTCTGGACGCACATGCAAGTATGTGCTATCAAGTTCCAATATCATGTCTTACAAACAGATATTTCCTAACAAAACAACAAGTACTCATCGTTACTGCCAGTTAACTGTGTTATATCACAAGCGAATGCATTGGAGTCCGTATCGTACCTCCGGTATACACCTGGACTACCAATGAGAAGACTCAAAATAATTGGAACTTCTACTGAAGGTACATGAAGATAAACCTGAAAATTTTCCTACGATTTCAGTCCAAAGTCCTGAAAAAGATCCTGAACGCCACAATTACGTTCCTAACCAGGTAATTTGCAGGGAGTTAAGGATGATTACAGTTAACAAAGAAATAACAAAATACAACGTGAAGTATTGTAACAGACTCGGTGAACATAATTGCCAACTTGCGAGAGAATAGATGTGAAGTTTGTAGATTCAAGAGGTTTAATCCTTTGAGTCGAACTTACAAATTCAATTAGATATTTAATTCAGTTGCGGCCCTCTAAATTCTGTGTAGTCACTAATAATTTAGTTTAGGTTAAGGAAACCTTAATAGATTGTGTCGTTGACATGTAATCGATTTCATTTAATTTGCTGATTGTTTACATTGCACAGCTTGTAAGTAAACGCAGGTATCAAAAAACTCCGGCCACTAAAAAAGGTCGAACGATGAGGTTATTAAGACTCCAAAACCTGTTGCAACAATGAACAAAATTCATAATTCTTGACGTAGGTTTCCATAATATTTTTTACAAATTTTAAAATGTTTGTATTTGTTTTAGCGGCAATTATCGTCAATATCTATTTCCAAATTTTGGAACGCATATATTAAAGTCGAAATTTTTAAGAGAACATTCGTTTTTAATTTCCCTGCCTTCACAATTTTCTGTGACAGCTGTGAAACAAAAACAGCAAACAGATATCTTCCTAACTTTTGAGTTTAAATTAAGCTACTAGAGTATCCGAGCATTCATATACCGAAATTTAAGTCGAATGCGAGTATGCTTACAGTAAGTTAGTATCGCTTCTACAGTGCCATCGCAAATGATTGAACGTACAGTTTTTTACAGTTATTTTGTTGACCAATACCATAATATACAATGATATTCTATAATCCTGAAATTTAAATGTTAGTAGCCACCTTGGCGTAAAAAATGTTAGTGCAGTATTTATCTTTTACCGACGCAAATAACTTTACAGACTTTTAGAGACTTTTTCTGTTGTAAAGTAGTAGCTTTTCAGATCTGGGCTGTGTATTCGATATACACACAATAATATCATTTTCAAGTTCGAGGCGATTTCTTACTTTTGTTTTGATAGCAGTCATAGACGAGAAACTTCATTCGCACAAATATGATGTAGCAAATGGCACCAAACACTTTATACATTGTCCGCAAGCTCGGGATATTATTATATTCTTTTGGTACAAAATTGTTCTACGGTCTGGGAAAAGAGGTATAGTTTCAACATTCCAACACATGATATTTTAATAAGTTTTTCTTTCATGTTTGTCGAAATTTCAGCTTGTTCAACTGAATTGTCTAAAAACGGATTTAGTATTTATCTGTGATTGTCATAACTGTTTTGAATTTCTTTAAAGAAATAGTCAATGAGCTGTTATTTTAAATTGCGCAAGCTAACTTGTATATCTGAAAACACGTGCTCAGAATTTATCATATTATCATCCTTAACTCAGTCTTCCATGAGTTCTTGAACGCGCTGGAATTAATCAATCTTCTTTTTCCAATCGAAATCTGCCAGAAATCAAGTTTCTTGATAAATTCGTAAAATTTGTCCGTGGCTGTTATTATGTTAATATCGCGGCCTTGCAAACTGCGATTGAGAGTGTTTAAGTGCCCTAAAGTATCAGCAAGGACAACCTGTCTAAGAAGCCGAAGGGAGTTGGAAAATATGTTCTCATATTCCGGGTTCTCATCTTGCAGGTACATCAACAGTTTTGCTTTTAACTGGAAAATTCATTTCAAGACGTTACCCCTCGAGAGCCATCTCACTTCCGTGGGATACAGAATATTTGAGTATAAAGATCCTATGTATTCTACACATTTTTCGAAAAATATGAGTCTGCAATGATTTTCCCTTTATGAAATTTACCATTTTAATGACATTTTTCAAAACACGATTCATTTCAGAACGTAAAGATTTTGATGTAAAAGCTTCTCGATGTAAAACGCAGCGTAATCATGTAGCATTTGGCATTATCTCTTTTAATCTGACAATAAGACCAGATCGATGTCCTTTCATAACTTTGGCGCCATCAGTGCGTATGGCAACGCATTTTTGCCCACTCAATCTCGTGCTTATTAGTACTTTGCATAAAAGTGTCGAATAAATAGTTTTCCTCTAATGGAATACAAAATAAAATATTTCTGTAATACCATGTCTAATATTGTATCTTGCAACTGCTATTAATTGAGCACAGTTAGAAATGTCCGTGGATGAGTCTATCTGTAATGAGAAGTACGTGCACTTAATATTTTCCACAACTTGTGTTCGAATATCTTCTGCCATGTCACTTATTCTTCTTTGCTTAATATTATTATATATATTGTTTTCAGCTTGTCAATCTCTTTTTCGCCAATAATTATTTGCACTATTGTAATAGGAGATGGTGAAATCAGATCTTCAGCATGTGGCTTATTGGTTTTTGCAATGCGAAATGCAATTCGATAATTTGATAGTAGTCATTTTTCATTAGTAGTGGTTGCTGATGTAAAATTGGCCTACTGTTTTTAGAGAGAGTTTTGTTTTCTTTCAAACTATTCCACATGCTTTTCTTTGTTGTCTGAATGTTTGGTATTAACTGTCTAAATAGCTTAATGGCTTCATATTTTCTTTTGACAACACTTCTCGACAAAGTAGGCACTGCGGTTCTGGGAAATAACTGTAAAACCGTATTTGAGATATTAATTGTTGTAAAATCTCTTTTTCTTTTTGTTGTTCTCACTGTCAGACGCGGAAGATTCTAATGATCGTTTAAAAAAATTATTCATCTTTAAAAATCGAGTGTTGTTCGTACTTACCGTTAAATATTTGTTATCGATTTATTTCACCCAACACACAGTCAGAAGTACAGCACACAATTTTAAAATGATGTCTAATATATAAACCAAAATTGATTTTCCAGATTATTCCAGTGCCATCTAGCACCCTCCTGAATATGGTGAAAATTTTCGGAAACACGGGGAACAACTAAATGAATACTTGATAATAGATGGTGTCATTTGGCCGCTTAGCCGCTGATCCTGGATCAAGCAGAACAAGAGGGGGTCACGAGAAAAGTTTTTGTCAAATGTGGGTCGCGCTTTAAAATAGTTTGGGAAGCACCAGTCTAAAGAGACTTAACCCTGCGATTTATTATATCAGAATGTGATTTATCAATTTATTTTTATTAATTATACAAATTTTGTCTAACTGTAAAGTAGTCAGACAATCGTGGTGGCCGACGAGCTTTGCTTATTAGTCTCTGATTGAAGGATTCGTTTAGAAATTGTGAGCTGTTGCACCGTTCGGAAACACTCAAGCTGAAGTTCATTATTGTGGAGTTGATCGATAAACGGTCTTAAAAATAGTTGTTGGTAGTTGTTGACATGGATGTTCTTATGAAAGAAATTGGCCCCATTATTTTTCTTTTAACATCGCAATCGAAATCCCAATTTTAAGAGGATGTTTGAGATCTCTCGATATACATATGTGTGGATTTTCAGTTGAACAACTAGGATAGTTTTGGAAGTTTACGTAGTCACTTAGATAGAACCAGGATATACCGTTGAAAAAGGTCACATTTAAAATGTCATCATTCTTGAGGTTCTCTTTACACCATGTACAGTAGTGTCGACGCTGGCTCTTGAAAGACTCACACTTTTTATGGAAGTAGTACTTTTGCAAGCCTTCTAACACAAACCGCATGAAAGACCTACATTGCAAATGTTCAGTAACTCAGTTACAAAACAGCATTGTATGCTCATCACCTGTTTGACGAAACCAATATTTTAATGATTTGTTAGGGTTTGTTTTATTCGCTGTTAAATGACCTGTATACTGTCTTCCGAAAGTACATATTTTCCTTCAGATTAGACTTTTGTTGAAAAACTTTGTGTATGTGCTGACTGAAAATTTCATGGCAGACTATTTCATTGGGAATTGCTCTTGGGACGGATTGAAGCAAGAAAGAGAGGAGTTCTGCCAAACACCATTTTGGTCATGTTCTCTGAATTGTAACTAGAATTCCAAGAAACATCTATCTTGCTTTACTGTGAAGACTATGTTAACGTAAAATTATACATTATAAAATTTATAATTTAATTTTTTATCTAATAAAAGCGAAAAATTATGGCCTTTTAATCTCGTAAAAATTGTTTCATTTACACCATTGCCTTATTTACAGAAATCTCTTTTCGAAATTTTATCTTTCAAAACGCACTATTTCTACAAATGCTTTCTTCGCAAAAATCTTCCTGCAGACTATATTTTCAATGCCTGAGGCCTATCAAGTAACTATGTCAATTAGATTAACGATTTTTAAGTAAAACGACGTTAGAAAACCTGTAACGGCCTCAGCTTTGAAGCTAGTGTTCAGCAAAAAAGTATTCGAATTAAAATAAGACGTCTTATAACATTTCTTACTGCCTTTTTGAAAAGCCGTTTGTGGGAAAAGCGATGCCAAAAAACAAGTCTATTATCGTTTCCGGTTTTGGATAGATACGAGAACAAATTTGATACAATGAATTTATGTTGTATTTCCGCATGCCAAATTTCATAAGGGTCGACTAATTCATTTTTGAGATTAAGGCCGACCCACGCACCTCCATACACACCCACGCACCTCCATACACACCCACGCACACAAACATATAAAATGCTTTATTAAACTTTAAATTCATAATCGAATATAAATATGGGTACTTATTGCGAACGCAGATGTTTCCAAGTTTTCTGCTGAATAAGAAAGATTTCGCCGAAAATTCTCACGAAGTTTAAAATTATGATGGAAGCAATAAGAGTTGATTATACCAGGATGCATGATTAAAATGTAATATTTTAAAAGCGTATCAAATTACTTATGCATGCAAAGTGAAAATCCATTTCATTTACATCCCGTATTTTAATGAATCCGAAGAATTTTTATGCTCGTCGCAGATTATACAGAGTGTTCTATTAAGTTTAGCTTTGAAACCCATAAGTGTTATGAGTGGCCTAGTTTGTATGCATTTGAATATGTTCCTGCTAGTTTATTTAATTTTTTTATCAGATGTTCTACTTTCTTTTATATCAGGTAAAATAACGCCAAATTTGTATATAGTATTTTTTGTTATTTAACATATTGCTGTGTTATCTTATCCGTAATTGTTCAATCAAGCTTAGACTCTATACTTAATTTATTATTATTGAGCAAGTTTCTGAAACATTTTTTAAATTAAGTTTGGAACCGATTTTCTGCTCATTTCCATTGGGCATTGCAGGGTTTTTATGCCGTTCGATGTTTATTTTTGGAGACCGCAAGCTGGTGTTGGTTAATAAAGCTTTTTCCATCCCCCTTCTTATCGGCAATCAGATTTGTTTTAGAAAATTTGTAATATCTATTCTACATAAGTAAACAAATATGTGTTTGATGTAAAGTTGGGCTCGGCTGTGTGGATTTTTATAATGCTGTTTTGTTCCAGAATGTGATAACAACAAATTTAAATATTTCCTAATACACCATTTTATGAAATTTATCAAAAATAGGTAATATTAATAAATGTAAATATTAGTTGGCTTATTATGCATCTGACTACATCCGTATCATCATCATCATCATCATCATCAACAGCCTTTCCGTTCCACTGCTGGGCACCGGCCTGTTCTCTGCCACGTGTTTCTCCTCAGCGCTAAGGTAGAAACACGGGCGACCTACAGTTTAACGTCGAATCCGAACGACAAAAATTCCAGAGAAGGCATTAAGATCCCACGGTTGCAAGCCGAATTGGGAAATTGTGTGTGGTAGGTTGCAGACAAGATTTTTATAAATCTGCATAGTTCTGCGTAAGTTTCGAACCCAAGCCAGAATCGACGTTTTATTCAGAAAGCGAGCGCTCTACTAACTGAGCTACCACCACATCCGTATGCGGTATTCAAATGTGTGGAGAACCAGAAAATGAATTTAGATTTATAGTAATTTACAATATAAAGTTATTTGTAAAATTTAGATTAAGTTAAATTTTGCAATTGTGTTCTATTTCCTGATTATTTGTAGAAAATTGGGAGATGATGCGTCACAGATTTATACTAAAAGCGTTGCTCTTTTAATTTTTCCTCTTGACTTTGTTTCACCTCCTTGACAACCCCCACATAATATTGGTATAGTACTCGTATTCGTCTCCATGGCAACCCTCACATAATTTTGGAATGTTTGTAAATTTTAGTGTTTAGTAGTCGTTGAGCCATCAGAGCGGATCCAGGCTCGGCTGCTCCGTAAATGTTGTATCCTTGCGTTAATTATGTCATTTTTTAAAAATTAGTTATTCATTGTTGTATGTGAATCACCGATATTATTTTAAACCATTTCTATGACCGGAATTGCGATTATTTCCTTTAAAGCGTATTTCCAAGATTCGAATTGAAATTCTGCGTATGTGGCGTCAATAGATAGCCTTTTGTTTTCGACCGGGTTTTATTTTTCGCTACGAATAGTATAACTAACTGTCAACAGAGTGTGGAACGTCAAATCTGGTTAGGTACGAAATGTCGCAAACATTTAATGTATTTATCATCAACGAATGGAATTTACAAATAGTTAAAGTTATTTTAAAAGAAGAGACAACTATGTAAAAATTTAAATAATTTCGTTCAACTATGAATTTAACAAAATGAATGGTGGTTGGAATTTTCATAGTTTATGTTTACGAAGATCAACGGTTTATCGATAAAACAACATTATGGAATAACTGTAAGAGCAAACAAAGTGTGAATATGTACTTAGAAAAGCTACCTGGCAGCAAGATAACAACGGAAAAGTAGTTTTTCCAAAGGATCTCCGATGAACTAGTTACCAACAGGTGAATGTCAAATTTACAGCTACCAACCGTCTTCAACCAGCAATACCAACTTAAAAAGAACGCTAGTACATCCGAAAACAGGTGGGAGAATTCCAACTGTACTAAATGTTTTCTTTGATAATCTATTTCAATTGGTCTTAATATTTTGTTTGTTTGTTCGAATGTAAACAGGGAAACAGACAGTTTATCAAAATTTTATTGATTTCTCGTACTTATGTAATTGATTCATTTAGTAATTTATGCTTCAACCTCCTGCGACTTTGCACTGTATTTTTGAAATCAAAGATCTAACAGCGTTATATTTTATTTTTCAGCATATTAAAACCCTGAAATTAAGAGGAATTATTTGTTTGTGGAAGTTGCCCAGATTTGTTCAGGAATTTATATGAGTATTTTTAAATTTAATTTATTTGTCAAACAGCAACATAGCGAAGGAGGGATATTTTATTAGACTATTAATATGGGGGCAACAAAGTGGATAATAAGAACAAATTAACAATTTCATTTTTTTATTTATGTTATGGCGGTCCACAGCGATATATTATAAGTGAGTTCAAATATTAATTGTGTACCATTTACGAAAAAG
>JABXWE010104632.1:0-16281 GCA_014611495.1 Limonius californicus | reverse complement strand
AATGAGGATTTTACGTTTTACGTTGATTATACTGGTTCATATTTTTTATGTAAATTTCGTTCTGGACGCTCGCTGTTCAACACAGAAATTGTGCTTCTGATGACGAAAATGCACTAAGTAGGGAATTCCCCTTTATGCTTAAAAAAATACCGCGTTGATAAAAACTTGTAAAGGTCATAACGGAAGTTTACACTCGTAAAGCGATAAGAAGCGAGGCGCTCAAATTACAAGACAATAGTAGGCGCTCGGTTGAACGCTGAGATGGTTAATGTCTGGATCAAATATACACTGATAATTAGCGGCGCTCGGTTGATCGATACAACAATTTTGCTGTATGTCGGATATACATCTGACCGCTGACAGCGCCTAGTGGCGGCACTTCCGTGAACTATTTTTATACAAGCATCACAAAAATGAGCATCCGGACGTCCCGAGATTTTTTATGCCAATAGATGGCATAGACATCTAGGACTGCAGTGGCAAATTTACATAAGCTTGCCACCGAGCGTCCGTATATCGGACGCTCGGTGGCACCGGACGCTCCGTGTAATTGAAATTTTACACAGGGGGACGCTCAGTTGTACGGTAAATATATATATATATATATAGGTAGTCTTAATTTTAGGGTGACATGCATTTATTATGATTCAATATACTGTGAAAATTCAAAATTCAAATGGAGCATTTCTGGCTTGGGTGTCTGAATTTCCACTGTTAATTTATCTTCATCTTTACCTGTTTAATATTAAGCGACAATGAACTTTAGATAATCCCATAATTTATGACATTTTTCTGGAACTGGAACTGTTCATACCGTTTCCAAAATCAAAAATTAATACTGATGATGTATTTAGGACTGTCATATTTTTTATTGATTTATTTAGAAAGAAGGGAGAAATGCCATACTTATGGTGTGTATGTGAATTTAGCGATTTATTTGTTATTTTAAAGATTAAAGATTATATCTATTTTATAACCTTATAATACCTTTTAAGTGTACAAATGTTGTTTTGCTTAACAACATGGCATTTTTAGTATTACTATTGCAAACAATTTTTGTGTATTACGTTTAATGTATGTAACGAGCAAATATTTCTAACCATAGAGGAGCTGGAATTTATTATATGGTATACATGTATTCTCTTTTTTTTACAAGACTTACAAGATTTTTACAAGACTTGGACGCAACCACAAGTATGAGCCTGAAAGTCAAATATCTATTCATAAGTGGTACTTCTATAGCAGCACCTGTAGGACTATATTAATGTCATTAGTAGAGAACGGATTTTATGCAAACTGCATATAATGTAATTTTTGCATATCTTGCGAAACAATCGATAATGTGGACGAATCACGGTGTTTAGAGTTAATTAACACTAATTAATGCACATTTTGTATATTTAGACAAAGTCTGCATATTTAGACGTTTTATGCATATTTATGCATGCATTTTATATTTTTGCATACATTTTGTATTTTTATTTTTTGCTGATTGGTTTTCAATTTTATGTAACAGTGGCTTTTTATAACATCATAGCTTGTTTTGCATTTTATATGAGTAAGGTCGCAGATGGTTTATTCTAAACTTCATTAATTGTTTCAGAAGTTGGGTGAACACTAGGTTCTGCAGTAAGCCCTTGTTTATTGTAGATAGATCTTGTATATTGTAATATATCTTTGAACGTTTAAATCCCTTTTAACACTTCATTCTTTCTAAAGTACTTGTGCTAGTTATTAGTAATTTGCTGCTATTGTACTTTAAGGCTTTGGCTAGAATGTTTCAACTATTTTATGATGCATTTCTGGTGAAGTTCATTGTATTTGTGTAAATCTTTACCTTTGATATTTGAAATGCAGTTCTCAGAGTAGCTTGAGATATTCATACTTTTAAGACATGTCATTCAAAATACCCTACCACATGTAAGCCCTTGTTAAGAATAGCTATTTTAAATTACATTGCTTTACTCTATCAATACGGGATTACGAGAAATTCCGAATTATTTACAATCTTTAATGTCTTTAAAGTAGCAAATCCCTACTGCCTCCTGGGTTAAATTTGAACCTTGCCCATTAGACGAATTTCTTAATTTAGTCAGAAATATACTGGTGCTCTAACACTGTAGTTTTCAAAACGCGAGTTACATTTTACTGCTGTGATCACAACAATGTCTCATGGAAAAATTGCATCATGGATTAAACATTATCCTGAACTAATAATAGATGGGGATAAAATCTTTTGCCGGACCTGAATTAAAACAGTAAGTTTTGTTTATATATAATTTTATTTTTAAGTTGTATTCTTAATGTTTTTATATAACTACTCCAGAATAACTAAATTTGATATTTATCCTTATTAGTGGAAGTTATTTTGTTTAACTACTCGTATTATCTTATTTTTTATTATTAAATGATGATTATTATTTATACAAATATAGTGTGAAAAAAAGTTTCTAGTTGATCAACACGCTAAAACACCTGGGCATATTGGGAAATGCCAAAAGCTGAAAAAATCCAAAAACTCACAGGTATCCCTACGACAGAGCGTTGGGAGTGGTTCTACACGAACACAACAAGACGAATTTTAATATTTGTTTTTAACTTTTTAGCATATATCAATTTATCATAAATCGTTTTTAAAGTCGATTTTGAACATATGCTATTGCATATGCAAGTGCATATTTTCAGAATTTACTCCATATATTTAAAAAGTAGTGTGCATATATATGCGCATATTTCCGCAATAATCGACTGCATATATTCCGTCCTCTAGTCATTAGTTATTACCAGGCTTAGGATACATATGCATTTAAAATTTGGAATATATGGATGCAAATATACAGGTTAAATACCGAAAATATGCACTTAAATATGCATTTTAAATTAAAGTTGTTTAAGTAAAGTAAGACTCGGATTGATACAAAAAGTGATTAATATAATCATACAATTATGATTAAATTTAAATATTATTTTTATATTACAATAATTACTAGGTGTAATAAACACAGAGATATTATTAATAGGAATCCAAAAAAACTACTTTCCACATCTGTGTTGCCAATATTTACCTTCAATCTTGGTATAGTATGAAGTTCGGCAACGTGTTCATTTAAATGTGTGTTCATTTTATTTTTTCTGACAGTACAGACTCCTTATAACTATGACGATTACATTGACATAAATAACACCATTAAATACCTATCACCAACATAACACCCTAAACTTATTTGTAAGCTATTATTGATCTCCCTGTATTTATTATCAAAAAGAATGTCCAATGGCAAATATATGTTTATCTGGGATATAATCCCTAAACCATTCTAAGAATTGACGAAAAAAGTATTATTAGGCATTTGCTAGAAAAGATTAGGATGGATCCCTGGACGTGCATAATCTTAAAACTTAGGAATATTCAACCAAAAATGTAAGCAGATGCGTTTTATTTTATGCAGCTTGAAATCAAAACATTTACAAATATGCAGCATTAATTAGAAACCTTCAAAATATGCATTTATTGCATAAAATAGTAAAAAAATGCATTTGCATATGCAGATTTGCAAATGCGTAATTATCCTTAGCTTGGTTATTACACTTTTACTATGTTAATTATTGAGGAATATATCGATAAAAATATTCACTTCTAATCGGTTGTATCACAACGTCATCGTAGAAAAATGAAGAAAACATATGTACACTAGTTTAAGGTAACGACGTAAAGCTTAGCAATTATTAATTAACTATTTAGAAATAAAGGTTTTCCGTATTAAAATATATACCAAGAAGAAAATTAATAATTTCCGTTTGTTAAATAATTACGTATGTTTTCTAAGAATTATTTGACCGCAAATTCAAGTTTCTTCCGGTAATTTTCCTTTTTCTTATTTCATTCAAACTCTGCAATGACTTGATATTAAAGTTGTATGAGAAAATATTCTTAGAGCAATTATTTTTTCATGTCCTGGAGTTTCCACGCCAACATTTTCGCGCGAAGATAAATTTGCGAGCTATACTCTAAAATAGTTTAATCTTTACGGCAGAAAATTATGTGTATGTAAGAACAGAGAAAGAAAATGGGTTTTATAATCTGAGAGAGCAAGATTCGTAGTCCCCTGCAATAACTGCACAAAGCGTGGAGAGCGAAGAGGAGATAAGACGCCCGATCCGGATATAACTGCAGCATCTCAGATGGTTGGGTATTGATTGAGTCGGTTGCAAAATGGCTGCTGAATATGATTTTAGAAATTACGAAGTAGGGGCCACTTGGAGTAGCAGACCTTTTCTTTAAGTATCTGCTCGTATTCTTGCATTTTATGATGATTTATCGGGAGAGTAACGAATGTGAAATATGATTCAATAAAAAAACTAAAAACTTTGATTTTAAGTTTTTGCAGGTACCGTCAAATATTTAAATGTTCAGAAATCTTTCGATATTGTAAAAGTTTTTTTTTGTTAAAAAATTGTAAAAAGGTTAAGGAAACTTAGTCTATAAACTGTTTTATATAAATTGTGAAGTTACGAACAACTCCTGCAGATATTGTTTAGAGATACTGTAACTTTGTATAGTATTTTTTTTTCTATTTCGGTTTTATAAAGCCGTTCTAAGCGCACTGTTTTAGCTTAAAAACAGAGCGTTAAGGAGGCCTATAATCGTGCTGTTTTTAGTTTGTTTTTTTACGATGTTGGTAGTTCGATTTGAATTTGAAAGTTTGAAATGTCAGTTTCAGCCACCTGTCAGTGCTGCCATAACTGTTTATAAAAACTCCCTAGTAATCGATTTGACGTAAATTTTTCTACATAAATTTATTTAAAATACTCTTAAACTTCCTCAATAGAAAAAATAGTATAAAGAACACGTTTCATAAGACCACTTGTCGCACTCGTCCGTTGAAAAACTCGACGCTTCGCGTCTCGTTTTTCAAACTTGGACTCGTGCGTTAAGAAAAGGCCTTATGAAACTAGTTCTTTAATATACTATTATGCTACGGTTTGTATTTTATATGCAAAAAAAGTAATAGTACAAGACTTTTATAGTTTAAATCCCATCCTTACATGTAAGGTACTAAACTTGTTATGTAACAGTAGTTGTTGTAACAGTTCACTTTATTCGAGTGCTGAAACTATTTACAAGAAATAGTTGGACTGAGCTGAAAAATGTTAAAACCAGTATTAACTACTTTTCATTTCTAACATCCGCAAGTGGAAAGTAACTGAAGTATTGGCTAATTTGACAGAAAAAGTCTCCTGGATTTTATATGAGATAGCGTCGTCATTATTAATGGGGGAAATTTGAGTCGTTTTTCCCTGAAAAATTGCTTCAATACTTTACTGGAAAATATGACATATGCCAGTTTAGCAACTTAACCGTGGAAATGCTTCCTGCTGGAATTATTACGTCCTGCAGTGTGACTATAATTTTCATGGAAGAAAAGGAATAACAAATCGAAGCTATTCTGAAATATATGTCTAAGTAATAATATTTTTATTTTCGTTTCGTTTTATCCAGTGCCGTGAAGACAATTTGAGTTGAAGGACACTTACGGGAAGCAAACGTGCGTCTTAATTTCATTCCCGCAATTTATAGAATAAAATATCGGTCAGCAGCGTGAAAATTAAATTGCTTATTTGAACTGTTCATTTTGATTTTATAATAACAGCAATATCCATTTACGATACATAAAATTGTGTTTAGATATTCTATAATTTCATGAAGAAAGAAAACATTTATGTTTATTCTGAGCAAGCTTCAATTTTACATTAATGTGTAATTATATTACTAAGATCAGTTTATTTTTATTAGGTAACCAATAAATTAAGTTAGAAGAATAATTGAAAATGTAATTAGTAGCCCTTCATTGACAGCCTTTTTGGACCATTGCTGGGCACCGGCCTCTTCTATGCCACGTGTTTCTCTTCAGCGCTAAGGTAGAAACACGGGGGACCTACAGTTTAACGTCTAAACAAAATGACAGACATTTCAAAGAAGATTTTTTAACATTAACAACAGAACAGAAATTCCCAGAGAAGGTTTTTAGCATTAAGATCCCACGGTTGCAAGCCGGATTGGGAAATTGTGTGTGGTGGGTTGCAGACAACCCCCTAGTTGCAGGTAATTATAAGTACCTATTGGGTTTTTATGTTTTAAATACAAGGTTAATCACAGCTTCCAAGTTGTTATGTTTTAGTAGAATATGCTTAAGAGGTTGCTTAAAACGCTTATTTGTTATTGGACTTTGCTAGATCTGTTGCTTAATGAAATTGCAGCTTTATTTTCAATAAATTGGTAATTCAAAATTTACAGCATAGAAATTAAACACCGCGAAGGAAACGTAGTATGGAATAAATTTAATTGCGAATTTAATAAATACATACTGCATATAATACTTAATGTTTTCTAGACCTTATTTATTTATTTTGGCAATGAATTTTAAACTTTGAGGTTTGTGGTGTAAATTGACAACTCTTTAAGTCTTTAAAACAATGTCTTCCAAGTATGTTAAACAGTTTTGTGTACGGTTTATACTTTTTAAGCGCCTAAGTATTCTTAAGAATGTTATATTTCCAACCTATTGAATTTGTATTTACATTACTTAGGAAATTGTAGCCTATTCACAATACTTAATGTAAGCACTTGGTTTCGACCAGGCAACTGAGCGGGCATATCCATTACAACAATTATTGCAACCGAAATTATTTATAAATATCTTAAATAGTTGTGCATTAAATCTCTTGTGGCTTGAGTCTAAGTTCTTTATACTAAAGAACTGAAATTAAAAATGTGGTTTGTAAATTTAATGTTTTGGCAAATAATTGTATCCTTTCCGGTTCGCACTGGTAATTTTAACTTCATTATTTATTATAAAATACCCCGTAAAACCTCTTGTTTTTGACTACATTTTCTTTCGATCTACTTCATTTATATTAAGTAAAATTTCGGTTCTACATTACTTTTAAATGATATTTTTAAATATATAAAATTTTACAGTATTTGTAAGTTGTGATACTTCCAATAAAAACTGCAAAAAAACTCTAATTGGTGTCTCATTATAATATTGTAAAATGTGTAATTATCTAAAAGAACTAATTACATTGTCAATAATTGCATCTATTTTATTAATTTACCGCAAATTTGTTTAAATTAAATAAAATGAATTAGAATGGATTAAAAATAATTGTGTGATAGAAAGTTTTGAACAAAATGTATACAACTTTTTAGAGGTTATGGATTTATTTGGCATGCAATTTTATTCTTTCCGGTTCGTACTGGAAATAAACTCCTTGTAAACCTTTACTTTTCCAGTAAACGGTCCTCCGGTCTTAGAAAACCTTTTCATTTTAATTATAGTGTACAGCTTTACGTACTAATTCCTAAAATCTAAAATACGACTGAACAATTTTTTGAATTCTAAAATTATCAGTTTAAGTGCTTACACATGAATTAAAAAGTTTGCTTTCAATGGAGTCGAATTTGTTTCTACTACTACGTACTGTATTAATAAATATTGCGAAAAATTATAATAGGTTTTCAACAAGCGACACTGATTTAAAATAATTACTTTAACGGAGTTGTTTAAATAATTTAGAATTGTTTTTAGACTTTTTATGACGTTTGAAGATTTATTTTGAAAACTGAGCTCTGAAATTCACTCCTACACTTGAATCCGGTAAACCAACCTCAGTTACAGAACAATCCAGGACGATTCAGGAATATTTTCGATACACTAGCCTATAACTCCACCACTGGCAAAATCTCAAGCACATCCCCTGAATAATGCATAATATTAGTTCTAGAAGAGACAGCCGGCAATTTTAGTGATTTATAAAGTACAATTTGCTCACAATGTAGGGATAATGCAGTCTGCGATAATAATCCTTAAGCCGGGACAGATTTAAGGGCTAGTATCGAGATCCTGAGGAGCATTCGCGTCTTGGCTACGAGATGGCGTCGCCTGTCCCGTTGGCGTCCAATTTCAACGGCGTCTCGGCGCCTCGCGAAATAAGAAAGTCTGATTTATTGGCCGAATTTTGTATATAATCGGGCGGAAGCGACAGTTTTCAAAATGATTCATGTTTTGTTTGGAAACGTGTCTTTGAAAGGCGCCCGAGTAAAAGTCATAGAAATGATTAAGGATGCGGTTTTTAGCAAGTCTTGCCATAAAGTTGATTTATTTGTTTATCCCAGTTTCACAAATAGGCGGTTAGTTTAATATATTTCCGAGATGTGTTCACAAAAACTGTGCAGGTTTTCAAAATACCTGATTATATTTGTGTTCCTGCATTTTTAAAACTTTTATGGCTATTGAAGGGAAATATATTTTAAGTTTTGTTATAAAACCGTAAACATATAAACAAAGCTGGATTTCTATACCAGTTACAGTTTATTTGCATATTTTAAATTTAGTTGAACTTGCAGACCTAGAATGGGTCAAGAAGATAATTTGTAATTGACTCTCACCTTATTAATTTTAGAATTTTTCAATGTTATTAGATAAAATAAATACCGTTTTTGTTATATTAGAAAAGCATTTCTAGTTCCTCTATAAAATTATAATAATATAAAGAATCCGTCCGTATGTTGTATATTGGATTTTATTCAAATATTTTGAATTTAGAAGGTCTAGAATGCCGCTAAAACTTACTTTATGTTGGATACATGCCTTACAAATCCGACAAATAATCAAAAAGTCTTTGGTAAGATTTTGTGTACATACTTCAGTTTCTTTGCGACAAATAAGCACCTCCGAACTAACTTGAATCTTGAAATTACAACCATTGCGGAGGGTCGAATTGCCCTTCGTTATAAAACGCAATATTATCCTGGTGGTAAATGAAGTCCCTTGGGAACATTTCATAATGGCCACGCTTGGCACGCACTTAGGGAGGTAAGATTTTCATCTTCCATAACTGTACCTTATTGATTTTCTAAGACGAGCTCTTCTGTATATTCAACCCTGCCGTATAAATTTGTTATGGAAAATGGTCATCAGAGGGCTCTACTATGAAGTATCATGCAATGTTTTGAATTGTGAATGGATAAACGCCGAAACATTAGTTATTAGATTTGATACATTATTTTAATAATATAAGACAGATGAATATAAAGATAGTAATGCACCCTACAAAATGAATTCCTACAGATCAGTAGGATGTACCTAATGTAATATATGCTAATGACAATTATAAAATAGAATTTCTTATTGTTAGTATTCAAAAGAAAGACTTTTTTGTGGACGAACGTGTTTAAATTGATAGAACATTAATCTCGGGGGTGTTTTTACTTTAAAGGGATATAAATACATAAAACAGAATACAGATTGTTCACATCAGGTGGAAAACGAAGAGTTTGAAGAATTGCTTGCATAAATCCCAATAATGATTAATCACGAATGCCAAAATTTAAATTAAGAGGCAGATGTGCGTGGTGCTTGAGACAGATGTTGATGGATTAAGCATATCATTCGGCCCTTTTAATACAGATTAATTGGGAAATTTATTTGAGCATCGATACATTTTTTATTTTGGTTTTGTATGAGCACACAAGAAAGAGTTTTGTGGCAGTTTTCCCTCCTCAATATTCTGTTTGCCTAAGAAGAAAGTATGCGTTTATGAAATATATAGATTTTACAGAATCTTGAAATAATACTAATAACCAATTTTTGCCTTGATGTATTGTGAATTAGAAAATGGCCAAGATTAGATTTGTAGTTTTCTAATTTGCAGTAGACGATATTCAATCTTTTCGTTGTTGGTCTTATTCTTGAGTTTCTAAAAGCCAATCACTGTCAGGGTTCGAAAGTGTGCTGTTTATGAAAATTAGCTCACGATTTTGTAATTGCGGAATATTATTCTGTAAGGTTCTTTAAACATTTGCTTTAGTAGTAGAGATTTTGATTGACAAACACTTTTCAGAATCTTACGATACAGAAAATTAATTTATACTTCTTTAATTTCTAAAATTTGTTTAGTATATTGGTTGGAAGTATTGATATAATTGGGATTTGGTATTTTTGAAATTCAGGTAACTAATTGGTTATTGAGGAAAAACTGTTTGATAAAATTTCTTCAATATATCCACTTTAATATCATGTTAACTGTGTTCGACTGTGTAATTATGCTGTTGTAATATAATTATCCAAGAGATTTAATCATAAAATATTAGACATGCTAAAATTGAAAAACTCATACCATTTTGAATAAGTTTTCATTTTGATTTTTCATACTTTTCCGTATTGATTATAATAATTAAACTATTTTCCTACTAAACTACCCCGAACTACCTTTTCCGGGATGTATTTAAAATAAAGAGGTTCTAATAGCTGCATCAATTAGATTTTAATAAATTTCATACAGTCTTTATAATTTATAATACAAAACTAAAAATCTTAAGTGTCCAATTTTACGAGTTTCTCGTTATTATTATTTTAAAAACCATTAGTAGGTACAAGTAGTGCTAAAAGTAAGCCGGAACTCTCCGGAACGCCGTTACGGTAAAAAATTTGAAAACTGAACTCAGTTCCGGTTTGAAATCACCAGGCAACAAGGAAAAAATAATGGTTAGTTTTCATAAACAATTAACAACAAGAAAATAATGAAACCAAAATGAACACAGAAAGATGTTTTACTGAAATCTGTGCTCCTTATATGTAGATCTGCCCGATGGTGGATAGCGGACGGCAGAAGGTAGAAGCACGTCGGTTTCATACGACACCAACGTGTACGTCATAAGCTTGCTCTGTCGATGTTTTTAACCACTCAGCCAATTGCGTTCCGGCAAGACATTTTTTCTATTTATATCCCTAAATGAAATGCATCTGTTATAAAAATTAAGCTAATTATATAATAATCTACCTAGCATTAGCAACAATTTAAACACAAATTATTTTTTAATTAAGATGCTTACAGTTTCTTGACAAACAATCAAAGAAATTGCCAGCCCTTTGTCTAAATCGTGTGCGATATATATAGGCGATTCCGCTGGATCGGGACTTAAAAATATAAATTATGGAACAGCAGTTAACTCAGCGAGCCAACGATGACTTGTATTAAGCGGCTGGCATTTAATTTTAACCAGTAAATCAATTTTACTTGAAAGTGTCAAGTCATTTCTTGGAATCTTGGCAAGGGATATAATATTTTAAACAAAATTATGAAAAAGCGAGTCAAACATACGGCACATACGCGCGACGATGTAGCTGTTGTTGAATGTACGTTAACTTCACCAGCCCTAACGAAGTTTACGGGTGAATTCCCGGCCGATAGCAAACATAATAAGTGATGACTGATAAACAAGATTTTTAAAAACGCATTTGAAGTGCTGTTTGCTTCTGAATTTCGTAGAGGAGACACATTGTACTGTCTATATTTTTTTTATGATTATAAAATTTTGCAATTGCAATTTATATGTTTTGATCTGAAATTTATTGCTCCGATTAAACGGAATGGTGTCCCAAATAACCGATGTAAATTGCTGTTATTCCTTTATTTGGCTTGTGTTCTTAGATTTGACCCAAAAAAGCCGCTGCTCCGATTAACCGCAATCGATTGTATTTTCAAAATAACTAATAATAGTTTGTATCAGTAGAGAAAATACTTTAGTTAATTATATACCAACTCAAAATTAAGATAAATAATTAATAACTGTGCATTTTAAATTTTAATTTATCTGATAAAGCTTTTATTTATAATAAAAACAGAAAGATAAAAATGAATGAAGCAATTTATAAATACTTTTCCCAAACCATTATCTTCATATATTAAGGAAATAGATAATATAAAGTATCGTTTGTATATATCACATTAGGGACGTCTTTTATGCGTTTTAAAATTCCTGTAAATTCCCATAATAACTTAATTTATTTGAAAAAGTATTAGTATTATTTGAGGGGCGGGGATGGCCCAGTGGTAAAGAGCCAAGCTTTGGATGTAATGTACAAACGCTTCCCGGTTCGAATCTCCCCAGAGTCGGCAATTTTTCTAATTCCCTGGGTGGTCGGTACTGGGTCCCGGTCTCCATTTGCCATTGGGGATCAACTTAATGGTACTCCTCGAATTACGGTCGCATTAGAGGAGTAACAAGGCCGTAAACAAAAAACATTCACACACAACAGCAGGTTAAGCATGGTTACGCACCAACACGATACCCCGCAGAGTCGAGCCCTGTTGTGCATTGCACAAACTAACTTAGCCTTGTCTCACGCCAAAAGCGATGGACCTCTAAGGCCTGTGAAAGCTTCATATTCGTATTCATTTGTATTATTAATGGAAAACTAATACAACAAACGAATATAAATACGAAATCAGATACATATTAAATGTATAATTACAACATCAATGCGGTTACTAATGTGTTCGACTTGGAGAAGACTATAGAAATATCACTTTATATATAATTTTTATTATACGAAAGTAGGTAATGCTAGAAAAGAGATAAGATCAAGTTTTTAATTTAATTAGTGCAGCAGACTATCCTTAATGGTTATTAAAACTAAATTTTTATATATATATATATATATATCGTGGGGTTCCTACAGCCTTTGCCGCTTCCCAAATTTCGACCACCAAGCCTCCCTATTTCTCCAATCGTCCTCTCCCATTGCTCTATCTGTCATTGTTTGTGTAACTCCATTTATCTAAACTAAATTATTTTGAATTATTTAATTGGTTTATAATATATACTATTTTTTTTTATTTTTCTGCTATTACGTAAACTATTAAACTGGTACCTAGTTTTTAAAGTTTCAATATTTGGTTCCATTGTTTTGTATGTCCCCCTTACACATACAGTTTATTATTAAAAAACGTTAAACAAAAATTATCTTAATTTGCGATGAACAGAAGAATAAGAAATTTTAATTCTTCTAAGCTCTACTGACAATTTCAAATTTAACATGAGGCTTTCAGAACAGGTAGATGCAAATTTTAACGTAATTTCAAAATGGTTTACTAGGCCAACTAAAAATGGGCAGGGGCGGTAGGTATATTTGTTCTAAACTGCACATCTAATTTCTTCCATGTTTTGTAAATATATCTGGTTATATGACATTTTCGTAGAGCTACTAGATTAGTAGAGCAAAGCTGTATTAGAGTAGCGTTTTTCTGTCGTTTTTCTTCTAGTACTATGTCTCTTACAAGACGTAATGATCTTCTCTCCTATGCCTGTGTTGCACGTTTTTAATATACCACGGACATAGGGGACCTATATTTTAACGTGAGCTTCGAACCACGGGAAGTGTAAACATTTCTACTCCAAGACGCATTAAGCAGAATATCTCGCTGGTTTGTCATTACATTACGAGGAGAACGGCCGTTAAAAATTCGGTGTTCCTATACTGGGAATTGAACCCTAAAACCCGCAGCGTAGAAGCCTAATGCGCTGACCTATAGAGCACGGCTGCCCTTATTTCCGTAATCAGTGCTCTTCAGCGGTGGACAATTAAAAAATTACAGCCCGTGGTCGATTTTGATAAAGTATCTCTATGTGATTTCCATTTAATTGAAACAAGTTTATAAACCGTTTAGGTATGATTGTTCCCTGTAATATTTGAATTCCGCGTATTTCTACAGCATATCGGTTGTTGTTCATTCATTTTTAGACGCTTTAAACTCTGAATAAAGGGTTATGTAATTCGCTATTATGTTTAACTACTGATTTTTGTTATTGTTTGAAGTTAGTAGATATATCCTCATCCACGTAATTATTCCTTTCAAATCTAATACAGTCGAGCCTATTAAGACTCATTTGATCATGGTGATCATGTTGGAATTAAAACTTTATCACTAATTATTTTTGCATGTATTAAAAGCTTCAAAGTAAACACTTACTCAATAATAAATAACACATAGTCTTACTGTAAATGTGCTTCTTCGGACATATTTACACGTGCACACCAATTTAATAACTTTACATCAACACTCACTCAAACCTTGTCACCAACTCCTAGCAGAATCTTTCAAAAAGCATTCTGAGCTTTCAGTCGTTGTTTAACGGTTTTTCCAAACTAGTTTCTTTTATTTCTCGCATATATGGGTTGTTGCAGCAGGGTTCGTTTATAATATATGATCTATATGGTCCAGCTCACAATCATCCGCAGTAGTGGACAGTGGTCAGTACAGCCGTTAGACTGGTCCAGCGGAGATAAAAAATGCAGCAGCTTCCGATGCACATCTGCCGGATTTGTCTCGCTGCACCGTGAAAAGAACTGGTTAAAAATGTTAATCAGGGCCGTTGAAGTGGATGCTGCATTATGTGCTTTTTTAAAGTGAATGCTTTCTTCCACCGTTCGATTAGACATAGGTTACGAAAAGTAAAACGATTTTTAGATCTTTAGTCTTTATAATATCATTACTATTAGCATTCGATCAAGAAATTCATGAAAGGGTAAGTTAGTCACAACAAAAACTACCAGAAAATTAATGAATTTTGCACTTGCTCTTACATCGACAGGGTTTTAATTTAACTAAGCTTGTTAAATTATTAAAAATAATCGATAATCAGTGAGGATTTATTCGTAGTCTTATGTGCAAGGGGTTTATTAATAGAGCTTCGATGAACTTTAACTTTAGACTGTTCGGCAACTGTTCCAGGATTTCTAACAGGAAAGTTGGCCAATCAAGCTTTTATATCCACCAGCAAACCTAAATTATTAACAGGTACTAACGGCAAATCGCTAACAACTTTTGTTTAGGAACTGTAAGTTGAGGTTTCCTAACTTTCCTGAAGTTTTTCCTTTAGACAAACTAAAAGTTAATAGTTGACGAGCTAAATAGGTTCGCTTTTTAAACTAGCAATCATGTAGAAATTTCCAGTTTAAATTCTAGTTGAAGCTTTTTAATTAATAGAAAGTTTATACTCTTCATGTTAAAGATCTCGCGTTTATAGTAGAAATTCTCAATTTAAGTATAAAAAAATTTTTAATTCGAAATGTGACTTTCTAATTGACACTAACATTGTATAGTAGATGACAATTTTTACTATTGTAATAAAACTGCTCGTGTTAACAACGAAATTTATAGTTAACAAAGTTGAAATTTCTAATAAATAAAAATATTGAAAGCTTAAGTTGAATTTTTTTCTTTTGGGTTAAACATAACCTTGAAATTTCTATTTCTCTTCTTCTTCTTCTTTTGTGTATTGGCCAATGGCCTGTTATTACCTACAACAGAGTAGGCTCTGTGAGCCCTCTTTGCACGTATGCCGGGCAGGAGGCTAGCCTAAACCGTCGAACAGAGAAATTTCTATTTCAATATGTGTAAATTTCTGGGTTGAAGAAACATTTTCGTATTTAAAATAGAAATTTCCGGTATTAATCTCGACTTTTTGTAGAAAAAGTAACAATTTTTTAATGTATGGAAAGGTTCTCCATTTTGAAAATGCTTACTGTAATTTTGAAATGTCTAAATCAAAATTTCTAATCCATAGAATCCTAATCTCATAAGCCATATAAGTGGAAATGGTAAAATTAAAATGTTTAACGATTAGAGATATACCTAGTGATTTTGGTGTAGGAACTGTCAACTTTAATACAGGAATTTTTAATTCTCAATTTTAAGTTATAGGTGTTTAGAAATATTCTCCCTTTGAACTTGAAAATGTTTATAATATATTATTTAATTATTATCATTATTTTTTTTTCGCCAAAGGCAACTCCAAGATTCCCATCCCTCCCAGCTTATCCCGGCTCAGCACATTTCGTGCTATTCACAGGTCTAACATGCCCCACCCTTGAAAAACCCCATGCCCCAGACACCACAAACACGCTGGGAAAGTGCAGTGCTCAGGATTCGAACCTGAGCGACTTTGGTAGAATAACTCCGAAGCCAAGCGCTGCGACCATTACTCTACCGCGGTCCCCATTATTTAATTATATAATTTTCAGTTTCTTGTTTGTTCAATCTTCTGTTTTATAATGGCGGGATTGTGAATGAATACTATATTGCAGTGTTATTATCAATTTAAAAATGAATGCTCCTGATATGGAAATTTCTATTGAGAAACGTTTCTAATAGAGTTCATCTACTTGAAAAAAAATAACTTTCAGAGCAGAAACATTTGTTAAATGTTCAGGCCACGTAATAATTGTTCAAATTTAGCATTTTCTAACGTAAGTGGTCCACCTTGTGCACAAAATTTTAAATTTATTTATAGTTACATTAAAGAAAATTCTACTAATGATGTGCCATACTTATTTCTGTTATAATTAATTTTAAGGTAAAAACTAAATGAAACATGTAGTAAAAAAATATAGGTATATATATATATATATATATATATATTGCTGTGTATACCCC
>JABXWE010104630.1:0-10877 GCA_014611495.1 Limonius californicus | reverse complement strand
ATGGTCATTAAAACCCTCCAAGGAGCTCCGTATATTTTTAAATAATAAACATATCACCGACATATATTAAGATATCGAAAGCAATTATTTAGCATATCTTACAACTGTTCTAATTTATGTTGTATATTTTAGCTATTTGAAAGTTAGTCTATTTTTAAATACGCTATAAACGTTTGTTTACGTAAATAACATCCAAATATTTACAATATTTGCAAACATTTTTAAAATACGATATTTTTAATTATTTACGATTATTGTAGATGTATTTAAGTAGCATGTTTACATGACATATCTAAAACTGTCCACCGAGAACATTCCAAAATAGTAAACTTAGGCTTTCAGAGTGCCAATAAAAGTAGAGACCTGGGGTGAAAACGGTAATACCTACTTATGAATGCTGCATAATCGGAAACCTTAATAGCTTAGTAAAATCAATATAATTATCTACTAATAAACTGTTATTCTTATACAATTTCCACAATCAAAGTTACTGCAATTCGATGTGAATCCAATCGTACAAATTGGGCGAGTTTAAAATTCATGACCCAATTCAATCCCAACCCGCATCCCAAAATATCACCTCGCTAAAAAGATTTTCCACGGAAAATGACCCTTTCTAAATATTTATCAAGGGCTTTCACCACAAAACATTGTTTATTCACTCGACATTTAATCGCAGCTTTTAAGCTGATTTGTATGAATTAAAAATTAAATTCGCTCAATCTTCAACAGGCCTGGCGGGCAACAGACCTTCTAATTGAAGAAATCTAAACGCTTGGCGTATTTAAGCCCTTTAAGCTTTAATTCAGCTGCTACCAGTAAAATGGTACAATCCCGGCGCCTCCACCAAAACGCACATGTGCGAACTTGAAGGTCCAATGTTGCACAATCGGGGCTGCATCGGGCGAAGTTATTCCTGGAAGGACTCATCCTATCAAGAATGGCGCATTCTTCCCCAATCGATAGAACAAGGGGGGCTGCACGAGCCCTCAGGGACGCGTAACTTCATACTGGACGAGCACACTACTGTGGTAACGAGTGGAAATAATTGAGACCTTTAACTTTCCAGAAATGGATGCGGAGGTGCGGCGAAATTTCATTTTGGGAGTTTACACATTTTGAAAGCAAACAAGGGGTGAATAATTTAATTTGGGCTTTGGCCTAACTATTGGGTAAAAATTTATGTTTATGGAACGGCAAGAAAACGGAGGTGGAAATTTGATTAGAAGTTTCGACATAAGCAAGAAACTTTATCTGGTCCGCGATAAACTAAATGGTCAGAAAAAGTAACAAAGAACGCCTTCTACTTAATTTAAAGGCTCCTAAGAAGTGGAGATTCCTATCTGAAACTTTTCTGGCGCGAAAGAGCCCGGCGGAAAATAAAAATGTAAAAGGCGAAGGAAACAAAAGCAAAACCTCTCGAGAATGCAAGTAATGATGTGTTTAGTCTAGCGAAAAGCAAGTGAAAAAGTTCAAGTGTCTTGCAAGAGAGTACACAGCGCGGAAAACAGAAAGGCCGAGGTGAAAGATAATTTAATTCGAACGGGGATGCTTTCAAAGGTCTAGGCCAGACAATGCAGCCGTGTGCAATAACGTGAAATACAAAAGGGGAGACACGAAAACTTCAGTCGATAAATTGCACTGAAAGCAGTTCCGCGACGTTGTGTTCGTCCTAAAATTTTACAGCGAATTAAACTTGTAATTACGTTAAAATTGCAGCGTTACTACGGAACTGCTAACAACAATATTGCCCAAGGGTTCGATTATTAAAACGTTTATGGCATGAATGAAAGAGAATGGCGAGTAGAATTGCAGGTTATAACTTCCAATTATCTTCTTTTACAATTGGACAATAAAAGTCAAATCTCCAATATAGCAGTTGGAGAATGTAAGATTTACAAAAATTAAGTCTCACTAGTTTGTTACGAAAACATACTTTCACTAATTAAAGATTTCCCTTATAATTTGCGTGCTTTAAGTTGCAAAACTAAAGAAATTCATTATAAAACTGTAGCCAGAAACAGAAGCGATCAAGCATTCAGCGAACAAATACGAATGAAAGGGAACACAACAGAAAAAAAGCGGGAAAACAAACAAAATTATAAAATTATTCAAAATATAAAAGCTAAAAAGAAAAGCAGGACAGCAGGAAAGAAGGGAATATGAAAACAAGGGAAATGGTAACAGAAAGGGACCCAGAATGGACGTGAAGAAGAACGGAAAAGTAAAAAATAAGGAAAAAGAAATAACAAAAAGCTAGAGGTTTGAGCACATGCAGACAGCCAAAGAACTGAGAGTAAGACAAAAAGGAAACATAAATCAAGATAATGAGAACGAACCGAGAAACGAGGCAAATTAACGAACAAGTCTAATAAGGAAGTAATAACTATAAAAAAAGTACAAAAGTAGAATGCAGTAGTAAAGGAGAGAGAACAAGAACATGACAAGAAGACGAAGAAAAATAAATTATGGAAAAGTTAGTAGAAAGAAAAACGAAAACAGGAACGGAGTGTTAGAAATAAATATGGCAACATAGAAAAATATAAAAACAACCTATCAAGAAAGAAGGAAATTTACAGGTGAGAAAGCATTACAGTAGTAGCAAAAGAGTTGAAGAACAGGAAGGAGGCAACAGGGAACTGAAAAGGAAGAAAATGAGAACACAAAATTATGCAAAGCAGGGCAGAAAGAACAAAAAAAATAGGAAAAGTAACAGAGCCAAATAGCCAACAACGTGATATAAATAAAACAGAAAACAAATAAAGGATATCGACTACAAATAGAACAGATGAGAGATGAAAAAGAATGATGGGGAATTGTTTTGAGAAAAGAATGGGAAAACAATAGTAACGAAAACAAAACAAATCAAATATAATCAATGAAAAAGAAAAAATGAGAGGGAAGCAGCAGAAAGAACAAGATAGAAAAAATAACAACGGAGGTATGAAAAAAAGCTAACCAACACACATACAACAGAAAACAGCAGAGGATATCTAGAACAAATTAAAATATGGAGTAAACCGAAGAAAGTAGAAACATGGATATTAAGCACTAGATAAATACGACGCCGGAAAGGAAGTGATAAAATCAAAGAGGGTAAATAAGAAGAATAGAATGAAAGGAGAAACTGGGAAAATAAATAGAAAGATGAAGAAGAAACGAGTGCAAAAAACAGTAGAAAGAACAGAGGAGACACAAATAGAAATGAACAAAGATGTAAGAATAGACTAAGAAATCTAGAAAATAATAATAAAAACAAACGGAAATAAGGGACAATTAGAAGAAAAAGAACAGAATTTAGCAGAAAAGCAAAAATTGAAAAATATAAAAGGCAGGAAAAACGAGAGTCTGTGTGCAAGAAAGAAGAAAAAAGGGGCGAACAAGAATATGATGAGAACGTAGAAAAGATGCGAGAAAAGAGGAACGAAACTACAAAATATAGAATCCGTAGAAAACCAGAAGAAAGAAAGCACGTAATCAAAAGAAGTAAACAGGGAAGAAAAGAAAATAGAATAATAACGCGAAATAAAAAAGAACGTGGACAAAAACAAAACAGTATTAATAACAATTAAAGAAGAAAAGAAAAACAGGCACAGGAAAGGGAACAAGGAGGTTAAAGACAAAAAAAGCTTGAATAAAAATTTGTAGTAGAAGTAACAAGGCTATAATAAAAAGGCCAAGAAGTAATACCGGGGCTAGCAGGGAAGAGTAAAAAAAAGAACAAAATGTATTACTATAATACACAATGAGGAATGAAAACAGAGCAAAAGAGAAGACGTCCAAAAGAACCAAAAACAAAATAATCAGATGCGTATATTATGAAAGATGCGAAGATTAGACGATATTGGTATGAATGGCAAAAGACGAAAAAATATGGAAAAGAAGAAAAGAAATTGAGTAACAAAAACATGGAAGGGATAACCCAAATAAGGTATGTAAATCAGAACTAAAAGAAAAATAATGAAATGGGGAGGCTAAAGAAAAACAGCAGAGCTAGAAAAATGGACAAATGAAATTGAAAGACAAAAATATACGATGACGAATAACCGAGGACAACCACAGAAATTTGAAAGAAAATTTGATAGGATTAAGCGAAAAAAAAGCAACCAATATTAAGAGGATCCTAAAGAGACCGGCTACCAAAAATGAAGTCACTCTTTACATCGACAATCTATTGTGTTCGTTTCTCTGTCCACCATGGGGCTCAGAGCTGTACGAGGACTGTTCGATAACTACGTGGCCTAACACAGAGATAGCGCGAATTCGAAGGAATCTTCTATCCTTTATTAGATTAAATATGCCAGTACAGGGTGATCTGTCAATTAGTCTGTTTTTGACAGTACGCCAAAGTGAACGTCTCATGTGATTTTGTAAACAATAGAAAAAAACTGAGTTGAGAGCAGTGATAAAGTACTTTCATTTGAAAGGCTTAACACCATCAAAACAGAGCTGGATTCAACACTATTGGAATCCGCTCCTTCGTTTTCAATGGTTAAAAACTGGGTTCCTGAATTTAAGTGTGGTCGTGTGAGCACAAATGATGAACCCCGTAGTGGACGTCCAAAATCTGCTACTGCCCCGGATATGATTGAAGAAGTCCACCGTGTCGTATTGGATGACCGTCGAGTAAAAATGCGCGAGATAGCATACATAGTGGGTATCTCAAATGACAGTGTGCACAGAATTTTAACTGAAGAATTGGAAATGAAAAAATACTCGGCGCGTTGTGTGCCGCGGTTGCTCACACCGGAGCAAAAACGGAATTGTTTGAGTGTTTCTCGCGACGTTTTGGCACGTTTTCGCCACAATCCGAAGGATTTTTTGCGCCGTTTCATAACCGTCGATGAAACCTGGGTCCACCATTATACTCCCGCAACCAAAAAACAGTCCAAACAGTGGACACACAACGGTTTTCCGCCACCAAAGAAGGCAAAAACGGGTTTTTCAGCAGGAAAGGTTATGGCAACCGTATTTTGGGATTCTCATGGAATTATCTTGGTCGACTACTTAGAAAAGGGAAAAACAATAAATTGCGAGTATTATGTCAATTTGTTGCAACAACTTAGCGACAAAATCAAAGAGAAACGGCCTCATTCGGTAACGAAGAAAGTGCTTTTCCATCAAGATAACGCACCTGCCCACAAGTCTGCGATTGCAACGGCCAAAATTCATGAATTGGGATTTGCATTAGTGTCCCGCCCCATTCACCCTATTCCCCAGGTTTGGCTCCCAGCGATTATCATCGGTTTCCAAACCTGAAAAAATGGCTCGACGGTAAGAGATTTTCGTCTAATCCTAGGTAATCGCTGCTGTAAATAGCTATTTCGAGGACTTGGATTCATCGACCTACAATGAAGGCATTGCTAATTTGGAATATCGTTAGAATAAGTGTGTTCCGTGAGCAGGAGACTATATTGAAAAATAAAATGTTTTTTGTCGAAAAAAAAACTTGCGTTTTCTTTGTTAGGCTACGTAGTTATCGAACCATCCTCGTATACCTGAACGCTGAAAAACGAACTGAAGCCAATGTGAAAGGCAATACGTATAATATACGGTAAAGTAAATTGCTAACTGAGTCTTGGCACTTTAAATTTCTCTTGAGACTAGGTGGTACTTTGTAATAATGTGAAAAAAGTTCACTAAATTAATTCCACGTATGTTGCAAACTTAGACTGATTTTACCGTACTTTTAGACTACTTACTCAATTTTTTATGACAAGTTCTTATGATTTTTTTAGGATAATTTTTACACCTTATTTCATTCTTGGGTATGTTGTCTACTAGTTATTGAAAACCGCAAGTGGAAAGGTCGTCTATTTCGTAGCTACGTTGACAATAAAAAATATTAATTTTGAGTCACTTTTATACACCCTAAACTAAATTGTATCTTGAATTTAATACATTGAATTTGTAGATGACAACAATTTTTTTTACAAAATTTATATAACACGTCCAACAGACTTCATCGTACTATCTAATGACATATTTACGTAACGACTGAAAGAAATTAAGTTACGCAAAATAATACCGTCAGCTGCTCCATTAATAAACGTTGCATAAGCCTATGAATGTCTTACAAATAAATCAAGCAATTGTAATAATTAATTAGAAGACTTTAATATTCATTTTGCTGATTGGTTTGATGACTGCGCCTTAATTTTGTCGATTAAGACGTTCGATGTTGACACTCGCGTAAAAATGTCGAACTGCCGCAAAGTTTAAAATAGACATTTTGTTCTGTAAAAAGTTTAAATTATGTATTTAGTAAAATGGAGCCTGCAATTTGTGCAACATTCTCCAGCTCAAGTGCGCGTACTTTATGTGTTTGGCACTTAGAAAATCTTTTTAATGGAACCATAACTTAATAAGTACCTTAATATTTCAGAGATAAAACAAGCGAGTTGGTATAATTCCTCCCAATTTTAATTTACATTGGAGCGCCCGTAAATTATGACTGAATTAACCAGTAATAAATTAGCGTTTTGGCACCCGAATCTTCCTAGTTAACAGTAATTTACGATCGATACTTTTACACGTGCTCCGTCTGCATCCTTACAAATCGTCGTAAAGCAAGTTAATTTCGCTATTCCGGAGGTACAATTAAATAAACGCTTATGTCAGGAGAGATGAACTCTTACAATCGATTCCGCAGAGACTAAAATTAGCCTTCGGAGTTTACATCTGGCCATTTTTGTTTGAAGAATCCCAAATATCCCTGCCATTATTTAGATAATTATACTGAACGCTGCATAACTTGGCAGATCGAGTAGCCAGAACCACTCGCTCTTGTTACGCGATACTAAAATCTGATAATGGACCCGCCGCCGTCGCCTTAGAAAAAAATGCACGGAGGAATTTTAATTCCTTTCTACCACACCGACTATTGACGCCTTAATAAACACTCGTGAAACAACAATTATCTAGCGAAACGTAATCGAAAGGCTCGTTCACACCCAGCAATGCTTAAAAGGTTATTTGTATGTACACATATCTATGTCGAAAATTAGAAAAGGGTCATGGCATTAATCAATTGGCGTAAAGGTCTCCAGATTTTAACCCTTTTCCTTCTGCAGGCTCTAATTTAATTATACGGCCGTGAGAAGTAGAATATGGTAGGAGTATACAAATAATGAAACTACCAACCTTTTCCATTCTGTTCGTGCAAAATGGAGCACCAAACATTTGTTCTATGGCGCGATACTTTTATCCAATTTCTTCATCGTTCGGTTTGTAATTCAATATTATAGTCGTGTAAAACGGGCCGTCCAAAGAATGCGCAAATAGTAATAATATCTAACCTCGAATATATTTGTGCAAAGATGGAGCACCAATAAATCTGTTTAGAGCTTACTATATTTCTCCCAAAGATTCCATCGTGGTTCGGGATTTAATATTTTGGTAGTGTGAAAAGGGGAATCGAAAGAATCTACAAGTACTACCAATAAGGTCTAACATTTTAGTTTTAGATGTTCGTGCGAAATTAAGCACCAAAACGTTCATCCAGGCTGACAAGATTTTAAGCCATCTTTCCTTCGAATCCACTGCTTTTCTTATAATAGAATTTAATATGTTCATCATGCTAAACAGAGCATCAAAAGAAGGTACTGCTGGTGACAATTACAAACAACCTTCTAGATAAGGGGTCGGATATCCCATTTGGAATTCTTCCCTCTATTTGTTTCACTAATCGGAAAACTGATTGTAAAATAGTAAGACATGTGGTATAGGTTCTAGAACCTACCACAACCCCAATAGCTCGCAGGTACTCACGAGAGCACACCTAATGGAGGGTATTTATCCGACGCCTGGCAATCCCGGCTCCAATGCCCATCCCGCAGGAGCGAATTTAAGATTTCGTGGATAGAAAAATATACCACCTGTCGACTTAATGGTTAAGACAGCGTCATTGGTTTCATGGCTGACCTTTTTCTTAGAGGCTTTGCAAGACGTTCCCCCTCCCCCATCTGCCCGCCACCAGCTTTTGGATATTCAAATGGCCCGATCCGTCAAAAAGGTTACAGATCCCTGTTCTAGAATGTAGTATACTGTCGTGCAAGATGGAGCACCATTGAACGAGCATATAACTCAGAAGTTTTTATAGCCATCTCTCCTTGATAACCCATATGTTGCCTACACTATAAAGAACATTTTGATAACATGACAATAACTTGTAATTATGCTCGTTGGAGCAAAAAGACGTAGTACAGCTCACTATATTTTAACCCATCTCTTCGTTATGGTTAGCATTTGTTATATAATATAATGTAATATTATCGTAACGTAAACCGGGATATCGGAAAAATGTTCTACAATATGGTCGCGAAAGACGGAGCACCAAACAACTGCCCCTTGTCTCAAGGGATCTTAACCCACTTCATGACTCACGATTTTCATACATATACTTGAAGTTTGGTGGAACAAAAAAGGGAAATCGGAAACAAGTACAAGTAATGTATATCAATCTCGAAAACGTTCAAGCAAGATGTATTTCCAAAGAATTAACCCACAACTCACTAGATTTTAACACATGGTGCACTAGATTTACCCCATGTCAAGGTCGTGTACAACCGAACATTGAGAGGACGTACAGGGTGGGCAAATTTCGATGTTTGTATAGGGTAACTCGGTAATTATAGGAGATACAAAAAAATGGAAGGCACGTTCTCGATCTCTTTTTTTGAGACAAATTCACTGGCGGAAACAAAAATTTGCTATCGTCTTTTGTTTTCGAGTTACAAACAAATGTTCGATTTTTCGACTTTTAGACACATGTGAATATCGTGGTTGTTTGTAAAGTTAGGAGAAAATAACTTTTACATTCTCAAGGCACTTTTTTCTGTATAATCCAGTGGCGTCGAGAAAATTTGAAAAAACAGGTTTAATGTCGAGTTATGGCCTAAAGTTGTATTTTTTCAAATGGGAATCATAGTTGGCTATGATTTAGTTAAAACGGATTTTTTTTTTCTCTTTCTAACTATGTATCATATGTCGGGTAACTTTTGATGTGTAAGTCTTTAATAGCGAACATAATATTTTACTAGATTACTTTCTGTATTTTTTTTTATATTTTACCAAGTAGGCGGGTGTCATCTATGATGGTAAACGGAAAAAATCCAGGAAAAAAATCCATGAAAAAAAATCCAAAGGAAAAAAAATCCAAGGAAATAAAATCCAAACTATAATTATAGTAATTTTTCACATGGTTTGTAACATTACGGCCGGTTGCACAAACGCTTTATGAAGTTTGCCTTATAGTTACCTACCTTAAAAATAAAATTTTGGGGCAAAAATATTTTGTTAGGTACTTAGGTAGATCTGTATTTGGTTATAATGCCCTTGGATGTAAATTTTGACAATTTAACAATTTATTAAAACTAAAACATCTTCACTTTTACGATTAAATGAGTTAATTGTATTTATGACGGAAACAAAATCGTTAATATGCAATTTACTTGCAAACGAATAAACACTGTCATAGATGGATTGTAGGAAAAAAAATCCAAGGAAAAAAATCCACAGAAAAAAAATCCAGGAAAAAAATCCAAGGAAAAAAAATCCATAGGAAAAAATCCAGGAAAAAAAACCCAAACTATAAAATGAAGTGATTATAATTTTGAATAGCCAAACCTTTTTTTTCTCGCTCATTCATACTACTGTCCTTCCCCCCGGAACCGCTTTCGCATTACTTCAGGGGGTTGTGGGCGTCCCTTACACACTAAACATTCATGCAACATGCACCTTAAACTTAACTAAGCGAAATGCGGTAGCCCCAGTCGGGATTCGGTCGCCCCAACGGAGCAACCGCATTTGCTGTGACCTCGAGTGGTCAATGCGTTCTCGCACTAGACCACCGAGGTCCCTGAACAGCCAAATCTAACCTAACCTAACCTAACCTAACCTACAACTTTTTTTATCTTTCAGTATTGTTGTCTACTTTTCTTTTTTCTATTTAAATAATTTTTTTGCTAATAATGTGATTTGTTTGCCAGTTTTCTTAACCAATACACATATATCTATTTTATTACTGTGCTGCGTGAACGCTCTGTCAATTTTAACAAGGGATTTTTTTAATTAAAAGTTTTATTATTAATAAATAGTTAAATTGTCAAAATTTACAGCCAAGGGCATTATAACCAAAATACAGATCTACCTAAGTAACAAAATATTTTTGCCCCAAAATTTTATTTTTAAGGTAGGTAACTATAAGGCAAACTTCATAAAGCGTTTGTGCAACCGGCCGTAATGTTACAAACCATGTGAAAAATTACTATAATTATAGTTTGGATTTTATTTCCTTGGATTTTTTTTCCTTTGGATTTTTTCCTTTGGATTTTTTTTTCATGGATTTTTTTCCTGGATTTTTTCCGTTTACCATCATAGATGACACCCGCCTACTTGGTAAAATATAAAAAAAATACAGAAAGTAATCTAGTAAAATATTATATTCGCTATTAAAGACTTACACATCAAAAGTTACCCGACATATGATACATAGTTAGAAAGAGAAAAAAAAATCCGTTTTAACTAAACCATAGCCAACTATGATTCCCATTTGAAAAAATACAACTTTAGGCCATAACTCGACATTAAACCTTTTTTTTCAAATTTTCACGACGCCACTGGATTATACAGAAAAAAGTGCCTTGAGAATGTAAAAGTTATTTTCTCCTAACTTTACAAACAACCACGATATTCACATGTGTCTAAAAGTCGAAAAATCGAACTTTTGTTTGTAACTCGAAAACAAAAGACGATAGCAAATTTTTGTTTTCGCCAGTGAATTTGTCTCAAAAAAAGAGATCGAGAACGTGCCTTCCATTTTTTTGTATCTCCTATAATTACCGAGTTACCCTATACAAACATCGAAATTTGCCCAC
>JABXWE010104628.1:0-11275 GCA_014611495.1 Limonius californicus | reverse complement strand
TTTTGTATTTAATACTTAATTTGATATTTAAAAAATAAAAGTAGCATCTGTAAACATAATCCTTCTTTTGCGTACTTGTTTCGAATGCGCTTTTCAACTTGGGGAGCAGGAAATTAAACAATTCCACAAATGCATGTATTTTTCCTATGGAAAGTATTCAAAGTCAGCGCCCTGTATATGCTAAGCTTTAAAAATGTCGACATGTGAGGTATTGTTCGCCGTAAAAAGAAAACTAAACCTCGTTGAATTTTTATATATAAACTTAAATAGCGAGTTCTGTTTGAAATATCCGTTTTGGGTCTCTAGGAATCCAAAAAAGTGGTTTTTAACAAATGTCTGTCTGTTATAAAATCACAGCAAACTCAATTTGCAGTCACAATATCACGTATATAGTAGAAAATGAAGTATGCCTGGTTGCATATTAAAAGGAAATTAAGGGGCACCGCAGATATTTGGCGGGACTTCTTACAAGCCTTGTAAGTCTATTCGTTACGAGGCAAGGTTTTAGGATAGCGCTTGAACAACCGTTTTGAGGAAAATAACTCTACTGTTGAATAAAGATGATATGAACAGTTTCCAGTATGGGAAAGTCCAGGGAGGCAGTCGCGTCCACTTATTCGTTTTAAAGCGGTAGAAGCTATGACGGTGTTCCACGGTTCTATTTTTCGCTATTCTTCCGCCATTCTGCCACAGTGCTGACCCCTGCGCCATAATAATCAGCTACTGAGTTTAATAGTTCTCCTTTTCTCAGGCGGTTAATAGCAGCACGTTTTTCGGCAATTGTCACAGCTTTTCGTTTGCGTTTATTCACCTTTACTTTATCCATGTTTTGAGAAACTGAAGCATTTCTAGGAAATACGATGCAGAAAATGCCGGGAAAAATCAAATTTTATTACTTCTAGGAAATAAATAAGTTTCAGATAATGCGGCGTCTGGTAAAAATCATTCAGATAATACGGTGAAATTGATTGTTAGACTAATTTCGGATAATCCAGCGCTTCGGATAATCCAATTCCGGATAACTAGGCGTCTACTGTATGTGTATACTGCCGCTTTCACAATGTTATTTCAAAATGTTTAACCTCTGATACTTCAAATTGTTATTGTCGGCTAACTGAGTCAACTAGTGTGCCAAAATCTACCATATCATCCATTCTTTAATTTTGTGTGGAACTTCGCATATTTGGGCCAGCCGCTTAATTAGGCCAAAATGTTGTAGACTCAATGTGTTCCGACTAAACGGAATCAACTGTATATCTAACTCAGTTTTCATCATTGTTACTGCTGTCGTGAATGTTAGTTTTTTATTTCTAACATTTACTCGAAAAGCCCACTTCTTCGTTCTTCTCACTTACTCCCTTCCATTAGTCTACGCATGAATTTAAATTATGATGTTTTTCCGATTTTAAAGTTTTTTAATCTTTCTATTTATTCCCTTCAGAGGTTTTAGTTTACACACATGTTGCTTACCGGTCTTGGTTTGCAGCTCTCAATGCTGTTTCCTACATTTGTGCTTGCGATCTTCATCTTAACACGTATCCTTCTTGTTTGGTGTTTCTATAAATATTCCAAAGTATACTTCTTGTTACTGAATATTAGATTTTCTTTTGCCCTTCTACTCTGTCATTTTATAGCAGGTGTATCAGTCTTTCTACTTCCTTAAGATTTTGCAGTCTATTTATGTTGGCTTGGCTTTCCTTTTTTAATTCTGAATCACTTCTTACTCTTTATTCTATAGATTTTGCTGTTATAGTATAGAAGGTAGATTGCTAATCGTCTGCTGAATATAATTTACTGTCTATACTTTCATAAAGGTGTTGGTGGTGGTTTCAGTCTTTTATTCTATGTCATGTTGTATTTGTATCTTTAGTTCGCTTCCTAGTTTCAATTCGGTGTAGTAGATATCTACAATAAGTTGTGGTATTTGGTATAGTGGGTAAATCCGGAGTAGTGCAGAGTAATTTCGGGATAAGTCGAGGTGTTGTCGCTGTAGCCCGGGGCCGTATTAGGGTAGTCCAGGGTACTTTTTATAAAACGGGATAGTTTAGAGGTCACACTTTCGTCGTGTGATTTACCCCCTGCTGTGCTCCCTTGATATTTATTGTTGAAGTTTTTCTTTCTTCTCACCCTTCTCTTAATATTTCCATTTTATTACTTTTACAAGCACTGCTTTTATCTTCACCTGTTAACTTTGACATTCCTACCTTCAGAAATGTTATCGTCTTAAATTTTATATAAAAACAATATTCAACTAATTAATGTTTACCCAAAAGTCACGAGACACCACTGTTGTTACAGTTAAAATATACCTACGCTACAATGCGACATAAAAAAAATCTACAACTTTATCTATAAATCCTACTCTCTCTAACGGTATTTTATTTTGATGTATGTGGAAGTGGATGTGTGTGTAACATGACCAACGTCAATAAAATGGCAAATTTACGTTACTTATGGCGCAATAACTGCAATACAACAATTTGCGAAATTACTACAGCGAGGCTGAGCGTAAATAATAGCGTGACCAATTTATTAGATTGTATGTTTGTTTGGGCGAACGTGATTTTTATAACATTGCGTAGTAATGTAGTATTTATGCCTCTCCGCATTATGCAGGTTTGTTTACGAGAAATGCAGATGCTACCGAACGAAAACAAAGGGGGGCGTGTTGCGTAACAGACCGACAGGAAACCAGGTGCTTCCAGGCTAGAACAAAAAGAAGCAACTCCGAAAATTATGCGAAGCAACGACGGTAAACAAAGCAGACTGACTGCCCGCATTGCTAAAAATAGTCAAGGTCAAGGTTAGCCAGTGAACAACAATTATAACGTTTATTTACCATTTTTTAAGGCGTTGCTTGATTACATATATAAATATCACATCTCCTGTTTTTAATCTGAAAACAACACTCAGTCATGTCCGTTCTAAATGATAACACAATAATTACCTCACTACGTTCTTAGTACCGGGCTAAATCTTTTTGCTGCTACACAAGTATTATTAACAGTCTAATTTAAATAACTTTTTACTTAATCGATTTAATTAAATAACAATATTGTCTTTTTTTGTAATTCCAAAGTACGGGGCCTTTAAACAACATCATGTAGATTTTCTGGAATTTCACGGTAATTTGCTGGAAATGCTCTACAGTAAACGTAAAAAATTGTCTTGTTTATTTAATCAGCTGCCTTTGTTTTCAAACGCGTTTTGGGAATTCCGATTCTATAAAATCCTTACTACACTGCAACGTAAAGCTTACATTACTGCCCATCATTTATGTTATGTTTCACAAAATCAGACCAAACAATGTTTGTTTGCCGTTGCACTTCTAACGATCTTGTTTGCCATTGCAGTATTTTGACAAAATTACGTTTCTTAGATCTTCAACAAATCCAAACAATAGTTTTGCAAATGCCTATGACACGCTATTAGCGTCACGGAGGAAGGTGGCTCAGCGGTAGAGCGTTTACCTTTTATTCGGGAAATCTTGGGTTCAAACCGTCTGTCCTGACTCAGGTTTTTCGTGGTTTTTCTGGGTCATACAGGTAAATGCTGGAACAGTATCATCCACGAAATTCCATTATCTAATTTTCCTGGTCTGTTATCCTCACATTCCCATTATTGACTGAAGAGGAGCTGGTAGTTCTGGTACGGAACCCGACTAACCTCTACAGGTCCGCCCCCTTGTGGGGAATGAACCTACGATGACTTTCCTTTCCTTATGAGCGTCACTAGAATAAAGGTCTATTCAGACCGGCGGACGCGGAGCGGAAGCGGAGCGTGAGCGGTTTGGTAGCGGAGCGGAGCGTTGGCGGATTTTAGATTGATAGGCATTCATACCGAAAGCGGTAGTTCGACGACGAGGTTATTTGGTACGGCGTTCAACTTATAAGTTAAATAGTTAAAACAATATTTATTAAAAGGTTTCTGATGATGTTCTCAAGCAGTTCAGACAGCTCCGATGAAGAGTTATTAGACGTATTAGTGGTGATAGCCTCCGAGAATGGTACCACCAAAAAACGAAAACGCCTACGAATACATGATATTCCGTCCACGAGATACGTAGATGGAGAGTTTCACATACTATTTAAAGAACCTCTAAAAGACGACTCCAAATTTTTTGAATATTTTCGTATGCCGGTAGATAAATTCTATGAACTGTTAAACTTATTAAGAGATCATATACGAAAAAATGATACAAATTATCAAAAATCTGTAACTCCTGAAGAGAGACTTGCTGTAACCTTGAGGTACGTATTTTGCAAAATAATAGCAACCGAAAAGTATAAAACTCAAATAGTAATTTTTATTGTTAATTGTTAAGGATACATAAACCTACATAATATTATAGTAATACACTTACACACCCGTATTTTCAAAATCGGGATTTAAATATATCGATGGCGTATATTGTAGAACATCATTAACATTAGGGGTTGAAGCGCTGGAGGGGTATGATGAGGAAGGGGATGTTATAATTGTTTTAGGGGAAGTACAAGACGTGCAAGGCGTAGAAACTGTTGATGTTGTCTTTTTTAAATATTCTAATGCATCGTTAGAAATAATGTTAAACAATTTAATTTTAGTTTCAGCTTGTAGGGTGGGTGGAAACATTTTAACTGTATTGAACATACTTAAAATAATTGCTTGAGAGCTTCATTTTCTTCGTTGTTGTCCTTTTTCTTTTTAGTTTTTTCTTTTTCCCCGAGGTATGTAACCAGAAGGTTTGAAGCAGATTCTTTTTTTTGTTGGATGTGCCTTTTTCTAGAAGGCGTTTGTTTTTGATTTTCACCAATCCTTACGTTCGTTACTGCTTCTTTTTCTTGTTCTTCTGCTTCGTCTTCTCCTTTTTCTTCTTCCTCTTCCAGGGACTCATCAGGGGTAACGTTTTTGCCATATTTCTTCCTTCAATTTTGTGTTGGAGTATGCCGGCAGACTTAAATCATAAACCTCTTTTTTAAACACCTGCACCTGACACTGTGCTGTACTGTAATAATATTATATTTCACTCCCGGTCTTTATCGAACCGCGCGGTTTGTCGATAAAAATCGCTTCCCGATCATTCAAAACCGCTCCGCCGGCACACCGCCGGCTTCCCGCTATCTCTCCGTTATCGCTCCGCAGCGCACTCTGAATCATCCCATTAAAATGTACGCAGAGCGATTTCTGAGCGGTACCGCCGCGGTTTCGAATCCGCTCCGCTTCCGCTCCGCGTCCGCCGGTCTGAATCAACCTTAAATGTTTTAGAGGGACAGTGTGTGTTCTGAATTCGGTAAAAGATTTTAGGTGTTTAGAAAAGGTTACCTACAAAGTGTATTGAACTTATTCGCAAAATTGCATACAGGCAAGTGTTTGATTACAGAGTTGAGCCATACGCTTTTAGTTTAGTAAATAGTTCGAATGAATCAGAAACATATCAATTTTAGTATAGCCTACAGGTTTTGGCATTCTAAAAATACAGGTAGGTACTTAGTTGTCTATTTAAATTTCGAAAATTATGTTTTTCCTTGCGTTATAATGTTTCAAAATATGTATAATTTGTATTCGTTATAAGTATTGTCGTCGGCTAACGAGTGTGCATGAGGGGACTGAAGTAAGGGGATTTCACTTCTTAGAAGGAAACGTAATAGTAAGCAGTCTAGTGCCTGCTTTGAAAACGTTTACTACAGCCTGTCTCATGCCCTAGTCATTCGATTTGTTAAAACCATAATTAAAAACCATTGTTTGTAACGATCTAAATTCTAAAACAACAGCCATTTACTATGAGTAGTAGTAGCAAGTAGTCTAAACATAAATACCAACTGAGTTGGTCGATCTGTAGGTATAATACATACATTTAATATAACCGGGGTGACTAAACATAACCATTACAATTTTAGTTAGGGTGTATTGTTTTGTGATCTGCAATATTCATTCGTTATAGCTGAGGCAAATATCCCCAGAAGAACAATTTCGTATTATAATTTAGTCCAACATACTCTCCAAGCGGGGTTTCACACCGACTCGACTCGACAAAAAATGCCAACCTGAACCGGTGCACCCTCGTCGTCTTTCTAGACATAGAGCGTGCATTTGATAAGGTGTGGCACGACGATCTTATCCACAAACTTATCCCCCGAAATCTCAATCCCGCCTTCATCAAACTAGTGGATTCATTTCTCAACAACCGCTTGTGCAGAGTCCAAAACTCATTTACTTTCCCTGTTCACCTCCACTCCGGCATCCCCGGAGCAGTTCTGTCCCCCCTAGTCTACATCATTTACTCCCACGACTTTCAGTCTCAGATCCAGCCAGAACCAAAACCAGGCTTTTCGCCGACGACACCGCCATCTGGTCCTCCCAACGCACTTCTGAATTAGCCTCCCGAGAAATCCAAACAGCCTTCAATAGAATCCACACTTGGTTCTGCAAGTGACGTATAAAACTTAGTGCCGACAAATCCACTTCTATTCTTCTCAGGCACCCCACCAACGTCCAACATGTGAGGGAATCCACGTTTCGACCCCCATCTTATAAATCTTTCAATCAATGACCAACCAATTCCCCTCTCAAATCAAGCAAAATATCTTGGAATCACATTTTCTCAAACCTGCTCTCTAATACCGGACCTCCGAGAAATCCTCAAAAAAGTTCGCAACCGCTTAAACTTGCTGAAAGACCGCTTTCAAGGTTGTAATTCTCACATCCTCCACCATACTTACAACACCTTCATCCGCCCCATAATCGAATACCGTGCCTCCATTTACGTCTCCCTTCCACCTAGTGCCCTAGAACAAATCCGCTAATGCGATCGACAGATTTTCTGTCGAGTTTTCCAGTTAGATTTCCGATACGCCAGCATACCAATTCCCGAAAACCCAGGCATCACTCCCATCTGTTGCCGCCTCCAAAAACTTCAAGACTCTTAACATCACCAGCATCCTCAACGGCAATAAACCCATAGCTCAAGCGTCCCTCCGAATTTCTCCCAGATGCCACAACCGAATCCCCAGAAAACCCCGCAGGAAACAGGAAAGCACCCCCCACAGTCCTCTTATCAAGTCTGTATCCAGATCCCCCAAACGACCTCCTCGCCATTGTTGTAAACACCCCCCTCATAATGCGATGAGCATAGTTAAAACTCACAGCCAATACTCTACCACCTCTTATTAATTTACAGATACCATCCCAACGCAGAAACTAAAGAAGCAAGAACCCAAATCACACGCCCAGAAACAGAAGCAAGAACCAACAAGAAGGAAGGAAGGAAGCCCAGGGTTGAAAAGGACCAAATCCTACAACGGCCCACCCACATAGGATATAATTAATTATTAACATAAATGAAATGTAATATCTTAAGTTTTGTGAATAAATGTATTTCAATTCAAAGCGGAAGAAATGTTTTTATGCAGGTTAGTAGCGCAGGGAACTGCATTCCTCGATCATGCTCTCTCGTTAGCCGACGACAATATCTTGTAGGGTAGTTTAATTATTCTTATAATTTACGTAAAGAACTAAAATTGTTTTGAAAACAATTCTTCCGAGAGCAGCTAAAACGTCTAATAAATTCAGCTGTAACTCCCTACAATTCTAAGTTTCTTCATGAAAACTTACAATCTCTTGAAAACAATTTTCATATCTATAAATATTAATACCATAAGGCATAGGTTACTAACCCATTTTAAAGGTGAAAAACTCAAAGCTTTATGTGACGTTAGTGTATTAATATTTATGAACACTAAAACAAGTTTTGCATTTTTACAATTTATTTCCGAGTCACATATTATAAATCATGGAAACTTTCAGATCATGTGAAATCTTTGCATCTTATTTTTAATGACAGGATGAGGTTGTTACGCGCTACGCCAAGATTACTAGATATTTTATAACATTAATAACCCAGATCTTCGGATAACCAACCTTGTAAAATTGTATTAGGAAATAAATTTTGTCTTATCCATCACTCATCTTTATCAGTAGTAAACAAACAATTTTTTATGTAAGTATAGAAAGTTGATCATGGAATTCTACCTGAAGCGTAAAAATGTAATGAAAAATCAAAATTTGGTTTTGTTTAATGAGTTTCAGAAATATACAGGGTGTCCCACGAAGTGAGGTCACTACTTCATGTAAGTGCCCTAAAGTAAACCGTTTTCAAAGTACAGAGGGTTAAATTATTATTTATTAAACAAATAACAATTTCAGAAAATATTTATTTTTATTTTAGTTTAAATTCACTAAGATTCTTGCTCTCGAGACATTCTGGCTCTTCTTAAGAGAGATCTGGTTGTCCTACGTAACTTATCATTGTTATTCCGAATTAGTTCTGCTGCTATTCTCTTCTACCAATTACAGGTCCTTCAAATCGTTGATTCAAAAATTGTCTTACACGTAACACAAAGTGTGCAGGGGCACCATCGTGCTGGTACCACATATCATGTCTGATCGCCAGAGGGACATCATCTAACAATTCACCCAAATGATCTTCTAAATAATTTAAATATCTGTCGGCGGTTAAATGGTTCTCAAAAACGAATGGATCAATGAGCATGTTATCAATAATTCTACACCAGTTATTCACTGAAAAACTACGTTGATAATTTAACACTGTGCTTTCGTGTGGACTCTCCAAATCCCAAGAGAGTTCATTAATCCATTCCATCCAGTGTTGCCTCATCCGTGAATAAAATTCTATTACGTAGGTTTCGATTTTGAATGATCCAGTGGCAAAACTCCGTACGACTAGCGAAATCTGTATGTAAGAGGGCTTGAACAGGCTGGATATGAAATGTATATAAAGCATGACGTTTTAATGTTCTCCAAACTCGCATTCGTGGTACATTAACCTGTGCAGACACACGACGAACAGAGGTGCTGGGATTATTATCAATTTCTCGCAGTATGTTGTTCTCATTGTCTAGCACTCGTCGATCTGGTAGTCGTCGATGTGGAAATCTCAACCCATATTCTCGAGCAGCTGCTACTGAGTTTCCATCACAAAAACCGTACGTGTAATGGATATGGGCGTACTCTCGCGTGGTAAAAGTGTAATATTCCAGTACAGTCATATCTTGTTTGTAACACACATATCTTGTATCTTTATCATTGTATATATTATTCATTTGTTCTGCGATAGTCGAAGGTATTATTCATTTGTTCGAACTTCGACTATCTGCGATAGTCGAAGGGTATATATTAATAATTCATAAACCATCGTGAGAGGTAGTTACTTCAGAATCTTTATACCATACATCACCAATAATCCAATAAATATATAAAACCAGAAAGTGTGGCTTATTAACGTTCTTCGAAACGAAGAACCTCAACCACGAGTAACTTGTACATTACAAAAGTAAACATTATCAACACCGTCAATAAGGCAAGTAGAGAAATCAACTTTAAGGTGCTTTACTGTTTGACATACAAGTAAATAATATCATTTCCATAGTAACGTAGACAGTTTGTATCTTTGTATCTTTGTAACTTCTTTAATAGGCGATTCAGAGAAAATGACTACTCTTTAGTTTCGACTTCTTTTCACCTCTTCTAAACGTAGGTAGTGACCTCACGTAATGGGACACCCTGTATGTTCTACTACAGATGTTGTGTCCCTTTAGGCTGTAAAAATTCTAATTTTTATGCGACAAATCGTATAGTAAACGTGATATTAGTAATCATTAGAGCTAGGATGGTTAGGCAAATTGCCGTTTTGAATAAATGGAAGGATTAAAGGCAGGCCCCATTTTAAATCCGTTTTAGAATGCGTGCAATTCAAAAATGCAAATTTTATTTTGCCTTTTTTGCCTTTTTTGGGTCTTTTTTTGGATTCTGCCTTTTTTGAAGAATTTCCTATTTTTCTTGCCTTTTTGTGCTTTTTATGCTATATTAAATTACAATTTTAAGAAACTTAGTTCTTAAATTTTTAATTAAAAAAAATTTGTACTAGCAATTTTTCAAGAAATATTTTTTTTTTTATTAGCCCGCAGTATCCCAATGTTGGGCATGGGCCTCCCCCATAAGGGGGGTTGTTGATCTACTCTCCCATAGTGATCAATCCTCGTGGGAGAGAGGCGCCGCGTTAACGCAACCTTCGGGTCACCCATCCAAGTACTGACCGGAGCAACGCTGTCTTAACTCTCCTGATCGTACGTGAACGGGCGACGAATGTGCGCAACCCGGGACCCAAGAAATATACAAATTTTAAATTTCTGAAATAAATTGTAAAAAGTATTATTCCCAAGCACTTATAGGTACAGGTTTAGTGGATTTTACCCTTTATTGTTACCGGTTGAAAATTACTCAGAAGGATTATTTTCTTGAGATTAATTTTTATGAGGGGACCAGTAGGTATTGTCAGGAGAAAGTTTTCTACTGAATCAGCCAGTTTGTCACAATTTTCGAACGTGTTAACAATTGTGATTTGTGAAGTGCATCGACTGTATTTCAAGAGATTTTGAATTTAAAAAATGCCAGCCTTTTTTTGTTTTTTTTTTCGTTTTCGCCTTTTTTTACTTTATTTTTGCCTTTTTAGTGCTTTTGTAACGGTATCTTCGCGCCTGGTTGGTTTGCAACTTATTTTGCTGGTTCGCATATGATTGATTGAGTTTGCGCGTTCCTAGCTGCGCGAGTTGATTCTTAGAAAACTTTCACTTCCGGTAATCATCTTCCTGTGATCTTTAGAATTGATTGAACGTCGATATAGATCGCTCCGTTTATGTATATTCTACTTGAGAGTTCGTCTCGATTTATTGAGTGAATCCTTATAGACATCGTAATCCGTTGTGAATTGTGGATTCTCGGTGTAGGTCCTTGACCGATTTTTGATCGTCGTTTAATCTTTTGTTCACGTCAATCGGATTTTGATTGGTGAGTGTCATCCATCTTTATTTGAACATGCTAGCCTAACACATTCTTTATTTACGTTATTTAGACAACAAATTGGGGGTAGTAAGATTTACCCAAGAGTTATTTCCTTCCTGTATTGTTGAATCTGGGTGAGAAAAGCATTTTCTGGTTCACATCGTCACCTGACAAGCGGGAACACGTGTCTAAGCAGTCACGCCAAATTCCCAAGAACGTCGTGCTTCTAGCATTCAGGAAAGTGATTTATATTCATTTACTTTAGTTAATTTTGGATTCGAGTTAATCGCTCGTTGTTTGATTTGCGTTGTTGTCGAGTTATAAAATTTAATTTCAAATTGTTCAATGTGTGTGCGAATCACTTATGTAGCTTAAGATTACCATACTTTAGCGTGTTACGTATTTCGTACATATTATCATAATTATCACTTAATAT
>JABXWE010104626.1:0-10281 GCA_014611495.1 Limonius californicus | reverse complement strand
ACAACAAAATAATGGAAAACAAACAAATATAAAATACAAACAGCATCACTTGAGACGATGCTCAAAATGACCACTGTTTACTTCTTGGTAATAAACTAAGTTTAAGTACAAATCCTTTAGTTACAAGAAGCTCTGCAGGAATTCTTCTTATTTTACCAACACTCTCAGTCTTATTCTTCCAAATTATTTGGGCGTTTTGTATAAACTAAAAGAAATCAAATGGATTCAAGTCCGGAAAACGAGCGGGTCATTCAATGAAACCCCTGCGTCCTACCCACCTATTTGGAAACATTTAATTTAGAAGATGCCGAACACGCAGGACAACGTGCTGATGAAACCAACCATTATTAGGTAATTCCCCTTCTTCTTCAAGAGCAGAATAAATTTGATTTTCTACAAATTCTAAATACTTTTGCCCTGTTAATCGAACATCAACACAACACAACTTTACAGAACTGTTTACGCTTCTCACAATTACGGAACATTATTGTTCAATGTCTTTAGAATTATTAAAAATAAATTAATAAATGAAAAAGTATTCAACTTTATATCACCGAACTCGCAAGAAGGGGGTTTTGTCGATGTATGAAAAAATGTACAAGGTATTCTATTTATAATTAAAAAGTTGATATCATTTCCGGCTAAACCGGAAGTCTTTTCAAACCGTCAACACCTTCATTGTGTCTTTTATATATGGGAATCTTAACGTAGAATTTTTTTTGAAATCGCGTGGTGGAGATACTTGCATGGTGCCGCACTTTTTCCGAACCACCTATGTTTAAAAAAATGAGCCAAACTGTTCACTTAAAGCCATACCATAGAGCATAATTATATGGTACTAATATTATATATTCTTATGTCCATATTACAAGCAATCTCTACTATTCTAGTACGGCGACCACACTTGAATATTTCCGCTGAAAATTTTTTCATATATATAATACTTTTCCATACTCGCTGAACATCAAACTGTAATCAATGTGTTTCTTTTCACCCTTTTCTAAGTACCGGGGCGCATTTCAATGCGCTAAACAAACCAAGCGCTTATCGGATAAACTTCTCATATGTAGTTGACGAGGGTCATTAGATTTGGGTAATTTTGTTCCTCTAAGAGGTGTTACATAAATTTTACTGAATTTCTGGAATTTATTTTAACATTTACAGGGTTTGAGGCCTCTTTTACAAAAGTGCCTCACATACGTTAATTATAAATAAATTTGGTATTTTATTTCTTTACCTGGGCGAAGAAATCATTCTATAATGAATTTACAAAGTGAGAATGCTTCTAACTTCCACGGTTTAGCAGAAATTTGGTTTTTAGAATGTCATTTATGTGATCAAATATTTTTTGCTAAATGCCAGGATCTGCATAAGTAATGGTTAGTACATTCTACACGTGTCTTCCCTGTGTTTGTTCAATAGATTTACACTATACAGAAATGTAGTCATTTATATTCCTGAGTGGCATGCTACACAATTGCAGTAAAACACAAACTAATCTGATAGGACGCATTCCGTGCGCTAATTTAATCTGTTTACCGTGAAAGTCTCGTCCCCACATTCTCCGTGTAATTGCAAGACCATCTCGGACGTCTGCATTCTCCGACAAGGTTTCGTTCAAGGCCATTCCTAACAAATATACTCCATCGTAGAAAGCTCCAATAACGAAATTCACCTGAAACAAAATCAGAAGGATTATATGAGGAAGTATGGATTTTTGGCTGATCGTTTATTATAGTCAATAAAAATCATGTAATTTTTAAATTAGTTTTTTAAGGCAAATATCAGTATCAACTGTTATATATTATACCAAGTATTAAAAAAATATAGCAATTTAGGAAAGCTACAAAGACTATCGTATGGTGTAACTGGCTGGCTACTGTCAGTCTAGTTCTAACGTTAACATAATCTCTACTTTACAACCAGAATAATCTTCCAATATACTATGCTTTCTGCATTTCAATGAAAACCATTCTTCTTGCAAAATAAATGTAATATTCCATATTATATATACACTGCTCAACAAAATTAGGTGCACACTTCTTTAGGAGTGCATAATTATTCAAATTAAAGAGTGACGCAAGTATCAACTTTAGTATATTGTTCTTTCAGCATTACTTAACAAGATACAAACATCAAATATGTTCCAATTAAACGGTTTTCTTGAGTAACACCAAACTATTGAGAAGACTACCAAAATGGAAATGTTTTATCACTTAAAATGTAATGGAAATTCTGTTAACGACCAAATACCAAGCTTCAGTAGCGCGTGTGCCCTCCATTAGCTTCAATAACAGCTTGACAATGTCGAGGCATGTTGCGAATAACACGTCTTAACATGCCTTGTAGTAAATTTCGCCATTTTTCCACAAGGGCCTCAGGCAACCCCTGAGGAGTCTGAGGTGCAGCAGGAAGCTTCCTAATGCGCCTGTCGAGTAAATCCCAAACGTGTTCGATAGCATTAAAGGGTGGACTCATGGCTGGCTACCCCATTACTTAGATTTCTTGTTCCTGGAGGAAGTTTGCTGTTAAATTAGCGGTATGAACTCTACAATTATCCTATTGTAGGATAAAGCAATCGCCGAAATTGTTCGTAAATGGCACAACATGCTCTTGAAGAATCGTCTCAACATAAATTTGTGCGTTGAGATGTTGGGGAACGACAACCAAGTCTGTGCGACCGCCTATGGTGTACTGATGCCATCCCACACCATAATCGATCCCACTCCGAATCGGTCCACTTCCTGTATACACGCGGCAGTGTATCGCTCTCCAGAACGTCTGTACGCTCGTATACGACCATCGCTACGAGTTAGACAAAACCGCGACTCGTCTGTGAAAAGCACAGACCTCCAGTGTCGAAGTTGTTATTGCACATGTTCGCTGGCAAAGTTTAGACGGCTAACTTTGTGATTGCTGCACAAGCGAGGAGTTCACACAGGCCTGCGAGAAGTCATATTGACATCTTTGAGTCGTCTTCTAACTGTCTGATCGAAAATTGTCACATTGGTGGCATTTCGGAGTAGATTTTGTAGCTCACGAGCAGAGTAGCAGTTCGTCGACGAAGACAAGAATTAACAATATACCGGTGGTCCCGAGGGGTAGTTTTTCTTTCACGGCCTTGTCCAATTTCCTGGAATATCCACCTGTTTCTTGGTACCTATGCCAAACTCTGCAGATAACAAATTGAGTCGATTGGAGCTGGTTTGCTACATATCGCATAGATCGACCATCTTCAAGCAAAGCAACAGCCCTCGCGACTTTTGGACACTGAAGCATTGAAAAAGTCAAAACTGAAGGTTTTACTGTGTACAATGACTAATTTGATGAGTTTTAGATGTTTGTGGTCAAAAACCACTTTGTTTGGAGATTTTATTTACATTTTGGCGTCTACAATGAAAACGAGCAAACGAATCACCGTAATTCTTTTTGCATTTTGTCAATACAGGTCTAGAGAATAATATAACAGGAAAAATCATGCTTCAATCATTTGCTGGAAAACTTATAGGCACTCAAAAAAGTATTCCCCTAATTTTGTTGAGCAGTGTATATATATATACAGGGTGAGTTTTTTCCGATGTTTAGTATGGGGATCTCGGAAACTAGCGGAGATAGAGAGACGGTTAAATGGGGAAAGAATTGTAGTTTTACGAGCTCAATTTAATGAGCTTTTTGTTTTTTGGAAAAGATGCATGGCTAACTAGATATCTCGCAAAAATGATTTTTTTGTTATTTCGTTTGGTGCCTATGGCTCTGTTATTATTGACTTTAGAAAAAATTTGTAAAGGAAAAAGTTGTAAGTAATTATGTGATTAATAATATAGTCTAACCGAATTTTTTATTTAAGCTATAATTTTTGAGTTGTGACACAAACTTATGTTTTTTCTAATGGAAACCATAGTCGGCCATGACTTTATAAAAAAGGCCCTTTTTCAACGATTCTAATGATATACCACATGACATAGTTATTTTTATAAATAAATAAATTATGGCAATTTTTGTCTTTTCATTTTCGAACTGTTCAAGTATTACGCTATGGAAACAATTGATAGATGCATATCGTGTTTAATAATAAAATTCAAGTTAGTTATTAAAATTTTTCTTTTAATTTTGTAATTATAAAGGTAATTATTTTGGTGTGAAATGTTTATTTCCGTTGGAGTTACAATTTTAAATTAAAAAAATTCTGAGAAACTAATAAACAGAGAATGACAAACGATACATTAAGAAACAATAAGGGAAATTCGGATATAAATAAAGTAGTACCAAAACAACGTAATTAAAGTAAGTAAAGTATTGTAAGACTAAAGATGTTCAAAAGGTCCACCATTATGATTAATGCACAAGTTACAACTTTTTAAAACCGAATTTGTTGCTTTTCTAACGGAACGTCCATCAATATTAGCAAAAACCTCTAGTACAGCTTCTCTAAGGTCATCTACTGTCTGTGTCGTACGACTTTTGATACACGCTATCTTTTACGATTCTCCATAAATAAAAATCTAAAACAGACAGATCGGGTGATCGAGGTGGCCCAGCAACCGGCGCGTTTCTTCCTATCCATGAGTTCGGGAATGGTTCATTTAAATGATTCCGTACCGTTAGCTGATTATGTGGCGGTGCGCCATCGTGTTGAAACCATTCGAGCATACCACGTGTCTGTAAGGGTAATTCGTCTAACATATTAGCATAATCGTTCTGCAGAAAGTGAAGATAACGATCACCAGTTAACGTACCATAGAAAATGTGCGGACCAAGAATTGTTGAACCAATGACGCCGCACCAAACATTAAATCCAAACTTAATTTGGGGTCTCCTCTGTTCAGCACGATGCGGATTTTCTTGCATCCATAAATGTTGATTATGTCTATTAAACATACCGCAGTTTGTAAATCGTGTTTCATCCGTCCACAAAACTTTAAATCTAAACTGTGGCTCAGCTTCACACATGTTAGTAAACCAAGTACAATATTCCATACGCTTATTGTAGTCATCAGGGTATAGGGTTTGTACAACTGATAATTTATAGGGATGAAACCTATGCTTTTTCAGTACTCGTACAACAGTACCTACGTTGTGACGTGCCGGCTTCCGCTTCAATTTCTCGGGTTGAAATCGATGGAGTTTGCAATACACGTGCCAATACGTTTATCTCTGCCTCTTCATTAATGCCTCTTGTCGTATTATTTGGTTTACAGAAAGAACCAAACTCTCCCAAATTATCATACAGTCTCTTAAGGGTAGGTAGAGAAGGCTGGCGACGATCAAAATACCGTTCGAAATACTGTTGGGCAGCTTGTGCGGCATTTTTATGGCACAAAATGTAACACTCAATCATATCACGCTTTTCTTGATTAGAAAAATTCATATTGATAATTTACGAAACCTCATTCAACATTAATAAAATTAGAACCTAAATGATTTGCACCTGTCAATAATTGTCGTCAGCATCTAATATTGATGGACGTTCCATTAGAAAAGCAACAAATTCGGTTTTAAAAAGGTGTAACTTGTGCATTAATCATAATGGTGGACCTTTTGAACATCTTTAGTCTTACAATACTTTACTTACTTTAATTACGTTGTTTTGGTACTACTTTATTTATATCTGAATTTTCTTTATTGTTTCTTAATGTATCGTTTGTCATTCTCTGTTTAAAATTGTAACCCCAACGGAAATACACATTTCACACCAAAATAATTACCTTTATAATTTCAAAATTAAAAGAAAAATTTTAATAACTAACTTGAATTTTATTATTAAACACGATGTGCATCTATCAATTGTTTCCATAGCGTACTACATGAACAGTTCGAAAATGAAAAGAAAAAAATTGCCATAATTTATTTATTTATAAAAATAACTATGTCATGTGGTATATCATTAGAATCGTTGAAAAAGGGCCTTTTTTATAAAGTCATGGCCGACTATGGTTTCCATTAGAAAAAACATAAGTTTGTGTCACAACTCAAAAATTATAGCTTAAATAAAAAATTAGGTTAGACTATATTATTAAGCACATAATTACCTACAACTTTTTCCTTTACACATTTTTTCTAAAGTCAGTAATAACAGAGCCATAGGCACCAAACGAAATAACAAAAAAATCATTTTTGCGAGATATCTAGTTAGCCATGCATCTTTTCCAAAAAACAAAAAGCTCATTAAATTGAGCTCGTAAAACTACAATTCTTTCCCCATTTAACCGTCTCTCTATCTCCGCTAGTTTCCGAGATCCCCATACTAAACATCGGAAAAAACTCACCCTGTATATCTGGCATTGAAATGTATAAATGTATACAGAATAAGACCGTCTTCTTCTTCTTCGAATGCTTTGTTTCTGACGAAACGTAATGATCTTCTCTCCTATATCTGTATTACGAGTTTTAAACTACCATAGACGTAAAAGACATACAACTTAACGTGGGCTTCGAACCATCGTAAATGTAAACATTTATACTCCAGAGAATATTTGGTAGGCAGAATTAAAATGGGATAGCCACTCAAAAAATGTATTCGAAAAGCGAGTGATTTTATTCAATAATTAAGACTTAAAAAAAAGCTTTATTGAATAGAGTTACAGAGAGATGTTACAGAGAGATGTTACATACACGAAGGTATAACTATAACTGAGCTGTTCTTATTCTAAAATATAAGTTTCACATGGTATTAGAAATACCGACTTTCGTATTTAATTAGTTCAACCCAAGTGTTGGTCGGACCCTTTTAACCTATTGACCTTCTGGTAATAAAGTATCGTATTTATGTTACAATATAACAACTCCCTCATCAAGATGAAAAATACAGAAAGTGATTTTCGAAACTTTTTCATTAAGGTTTAATTTAAATATCTTTCATTTCAATTTTCGGGAGGTTTTCTGATGTTTACAATAATACGCTTAAAACATTTTGATAATACATTGAAAGATACAATACATACACAATTAATATTGATGTAATCAATATAATCATTAAACTGAAATTACTAATATGTAAGGTACACACATACATTATTATTTTGCAATAGTTCTTCAGGTAGTTTATTAAAATTATTTCTAAGTACATATATATAAAGATTTACATTTTCTAAATTAAGTGTTGGCACGTCAAAGTTAGTTTTATTAAATCTAGCTTCCTATTGCTAATATTAGGCAAAAGTATTGTCTCATTAAATTCACTAGCGTAATGCATAGTGCTTAGAGTTATATAATAAATTGCTATATTACAATTAATAGGGATATGAATTAAATAAGTTCCCCAAAGCGATTTCCTTAAATTTAAAATTAGTACATTGAATATAATTTCCATAGTTAGTATAGTAAGAATGTTATCCAGTGGCGCAGCCAGGATTTTGTCTTGGGGGGGGGCAAGGAAAAAAAAGCAAAACGGTCCTCACCTTCAAGCAATACTACTGTTTTCAAACAATAATTTTCTTGGGGAGGGGGCAATTTGCACGAAAATTTCATATAAACAGTATTACATCGAAAAGGTACGATTTAGGCAATCTATCTCAGGATATAAATTTATTTTAATAATAACTGAACATTACAAAATAAAAATAAAACTAACCAATATCTTCTTAAAACCATCAACAATCACAGATAAAAAAATAATTAATAAAGAAATATGTTTGCTATTATTTACAATATTAATCTTCGAGGTTGTTTTTTCATTTCAACTATTACTTCTTCGGGTGTTATATTTACTTCCCAATGAATATTTAAAGTTGCTAATCCATTTAATCTAGATTCACCAGTTGTGCTCCTTAAATAAGTTTTCAGTCGTTTTAAGCTAGAAAACGATCGTTCTGGAAGTGCTGTTGATACAGGCAAGGTAACAAATATTTTTAAAAGTATATACAGTGTGTCGCATTTAAGATGAAGACACCCCCATATTTTCGCTATTTGAAGGAATACAGATTTGAATTTTTGCACAGTCGTACAGGTTGATGCCTCACATTTTTTAAGATACTCAACTAAAATCTGAACTTTAAACTCAGCCTACTACGAATTCACAAACAGGGTCACTTCTCGATATTTTGCTTCGCGTTAGAGATATCGAAAAAAATTATTAGAAAAAGTTGTTCAGAATATTATTCTAACCCCATATACCGAGTTTCATGACAAAATTCACAGTTTTAATTTTTTCATTATTTTGGTGTATACACAAAATAATTAAAGTTTATTTTTTAAATTGATATTTAGTGTGCCATGGAAAGTAAAAACTTGACACATTGTCAATTTAATAGTGTCATGTATTCAAATATTTCAGTAAAATAAATAAATAGCGTATAAACTTGTAATTATTTTGCGTATAGACCAAAATAATGAAAAAATTAAAAATGTGAATTTTGTCATGAAACTCGGTATATGGGGTTAGAATAATATTCTGAACAACTTTTTCTAATAATTTTTTTCGATACGTACCCATATGTTTGTTAAGCTAAAAATTGGTACCGACCGGTGCCGGTTGTCATTAGGCAGGTTGCCTGCTTTCACTGTGTCGGGGCCCTGACAGTAAACATGAGAGAAGAGTAAACACGCCACGTTGGTTTTGTAACTGCCCTTTTTGTGGGTAAAACATCATAATCTCAAATACCTAAGAAGATATTGATATTCATATTTATCTATAAAATAAAACAGAAACCGATTTCAGAAAGCACTTTTCTCCAAAACTACTCTTTTTGCTATATTTCTACTGTGTTTCATATTTGAGGTGCCGTTTTAATTGTAATTACATTCTGAACGTTATAACGGGGCCAGATTTCCACTTTATCTTACATAAATCGGATAATTAATTAAGAGTTTAAAATAATGAATGTTTGCTCAATATTTTGGGGTAAATAATTGTAGCGTTAGAAGTGGCTGCTGAACATATGACTAGACGAATAAAAATTGTGCTAATTCTGCTAGTCTTGGGGGGGGGCGAGGCCCGTCGGCCCCCCCCTTGGCTGCGCCACTGATGTTATCATTTAGTCAAGTGTCATTATTAATTTGTTGATAAGATTTACAAGTACTTGATTTTTTTCAAATGTTAATAATTGATATTCGTATAGAATGCTTTGGATAATTGTTCATGCAAATTACAAACACAGTTATTTGGTGGCAATTGCCTATATTCTTTAATTGTTCATACAAAGTTTCATAGACAATGACTATCGTTTACAATATTCGTGGACGATTGGATTGATTAAAGGTATCTCCAATACAAATGCTAATTTGATATCGATATTATTGGCTTTAACATTTATTATGGTTTCGTAAACATTCATATTTTCCTTTATTTGTTTGTCAAACGTTGTTCTTATTGGCACGAAGATGATGCATCGGTAATTAGAGGTTTGCTTAAATCGTTAAGGTGTCTTTTAAATTGTTTATTATTTGCATCAATTATTGTTGCAATCATTTTATCACTAATGTGTTGTATTGTATAAGGCCCTTTAAATTTGTCAATACTTTTATTTCTGGTATGTTGTTTTATCATTATCTGATCTCCTATTTTATACGAAGGGATAGTTTTATCTTCATTTTTGTTGGTTATCAATTTTTGTTTTTGTTCATGTACCTTATTTTTGATGTTACTGTATAGAATTTGCATTTTATGTTTATGTGAATTAATGTAATCTTCATAAAATGTGTCCGTCAATAATAGATCGCAAGGGTCTCTTACATTTGTATGACCTGTTATTAATTCAAAAGAGGTATGTTTGGTTGTGGAGTGAATTGTATTATTGTAGCCTATGATAGCGTATAATATTAACTGTTGTCTCTAGGATGTAAATTTTGTAATATTCGAAAATTTTCAATGAGAGTTGAATGTACTCTCTCAATCATACCATTAGATCGATGATTGTGAGGAGTGGTAATGTGACAGTTTATTTTGTGTAATTGTAAAAGTTCTTTGATTAGTTCATTAGCAAGTTCTCTACCTCCATCTAATGTTATAGTATCGGGGGCTCCGTATTGAGATATAAATTTAATTAAATTTTGAGTTGTTTCAACTGCATTCTTAGATGTTAAATAGTATGCCTGTGCAAACTTTGAAAAACTATCTATTATTGTTAAGAAAATATTGTGTTTAATTTGGAAGGTATCTAGATGTAAATGTTGAAATGGTCTATCTGGGGTTTCTGTTACATTCATCGGTACGTCATTCGGATGCCTATCATATTTACATTTTTTACATATTATACATTGATTGATAAAATTAATTATCATTTGGTCCATGTTTTTCCAATAATAATTCCTTTTTACTGCTAATAATGTTGCTTGTATACCACG